>JBBPDI010103839.1:0-25939 GCA_037974545.1 Cucumis variabilis
TCTCTCTCTTTACCTAATTCGAACAATTCGAATTATTTCAACATATTGTTCTAAGTTAATTCCATATGAGCTAGTAGGGGAACTTAATAAATCTATAGATCATGGGCTCTAACAATCCGAGATTAGCTGGCTAAACTTTTTTAGACCGAGCTAATCAACATTCGTTAACTAACAGGTCATTCCAGTAAAGTTTAGTAGTTGCACTCCTCTCACTATATATATTTTTATGTCCATTTGATATAACCATGATTAGTAAGTTAATCCTTCACAGGGTGTTCGTAATCTCAATTGAACCAAAATATCATTTTATCTCCCATAACCAATAATTTTAATATGAATTCAATTCACATTAAATTAATATTTGAGCTCGTTCAAATATTTTATCTCATAAATTAATTTTCACCCAAAATTAAATTTATATAATAAAGTTTGATTAAAATTAAACTTTATATTATAATGTATTACTGCTACTGTGTAGATATACCTGTTATTATAACCCCTTTTATTAGAAGAATGAGGCCAAAATGCATAACAAAATGATCAGAACGTGTAACTTATGTTGTAAATACATAAGTATTTAGAAATACATCTTACATAAGTATCATGCCTATTTTACGCGATTGTCATGTCTAAATGCAGGATAATGAACAAAGAAAGAAACTAGTCAATCGCATGGACATCTCGAGTAAGGGTTATGCGATGGGAACTCATCAGACGATTAAAATCTCTAAGCGAGGAACTAGGTCATCATGCGAGGAAAGCTCACTAGAGGACAAAAATGGTAGTTGAAGTAATGTGACCTTATAGGACTGAAGTTGGTGCTAACAATCTCAGAGGAATAGAAGTTTTTTGTCCAAAAGTTGCCTATATAAAGCCTCTTTCTTCATCAAGAAACACACGCTTGTATGGGCAGGAGGTCTGAATAGACCAAAGGAGGGCATGCATGGGCCAAAACCTAGAGAGTTTGTGGCAAGGATTAGCCTCACCACTGTTTGTACAACACTCCTTCATCTTCTCTGACCAAATTGTAATGTGAAAGCTTACAATTTGAGAGGAAGAGAGTCCATCCCCTGTTACCCCTAACTTGTATTTCATTTTCTTCGTCTTTCCATTTTACTATTTCTTTACATTGTATTTAGTTATATTGTACATTGGCCGAAGATCTTCATTCTTTAATACAATGTATCTTTATACACTTTTCAATCCATCCATGTCTCTAATTGTTCATCTGTCTTTGTGTTATTTTTAGTTTAGGTTTATGACGTGTTCTCAATAAGTAATATTTATTTATACCACTTAGTGTGTTAACTAATCCATTCTACACTTGGCTAGTGTATGTCGCGAACTAACCTAGAGGACGAGTAGCAAGGACGTGGCTAACACACATAAGGAAGAGTTTTCTCAACCTTACAAGAGAACTTCCATCATTTGTATCCCAAAAGACAAACAAGTGTGGACTATAGACCCCGAAAGATTATTGTCCTTAAACGTGAAGCACTCTAAGTACAATAAATAAGTATTTCTAGATATAAACCACTTAGCCTGTCTTAATCATTTGAATCTCGAAATGAGACCAAGTTTGACATTTAATGATTCAAGAGGAGGACGCCCTAATTATAAGATAGCTTGGTGAGTTATTCGCATCGAGGTGGTATTCCTTTGCCGCCTTTATCACAAGTTAATTCGCTCTATCTTCCATCTTGCCATAATTTATTCTTCTATGTATGAGTTTCTAGTTGTAAATATGTAGTTTTAGTTCTTTTTATATTCTTTTAACTCAATTGCCATAAAGCCTAAACGATAAGTAGACCCTAGAACTAATATCTGGAACCAATTCTCTGTGTTTGAACCTGGATCATCCAGGTAAACTTGTTGTTCGCTTGTACTTAGGCGAATAGTAGAAAAACTAGTACAAAATGAGGACTTAGCTATTACACGATGAAAAGGTACATAGTGAGCATTTTACATGCTATGATCATGACCCATGACTTATAGCATAGAATTAATCATACAATACAGAAAGATAAGGTGAGCATCTTACATGCAATGAACCTACTTTATGACGTATTGCGATTGCACTATACAAAGAAAAAACTAATAACTCCAACCAACAACCTAAGTTAATCACCATACATTATACTAATTCCTAAAATAGATTTGAACATTTCAAATTACAACCAATATAAATAAATCTTACTACCCTTTACAAGTCAGGAAGGGGACCTAGTCGACCTACAAATCAGAAGCTACAACGATCTGAGATTAATTGGATAAACAAATTAACCATGTTAATCAATATTCGTTAACTGTGTGTACACTCTACTAAAGACTCACAGTTGAACTCTTCTCATTACAGATATATTTTTGTGTCCACGGATATAGATCAATAACAATAAATTAGTCCTTCACGAGTGCTCATAACACTAGTTGGTTAAATTATCGTTTTACCCCTAGGTTACTTCTAGTCCTAAAATACCAGTGCTCCTCTAATGAACAATTTGTTTATGGTCCAGCCAATAAACAGAAATCCCTCTCGTGTCATAGAAAGGGTATGAATCTTTGTTCAAGTCTCGGAGACACTATTTAACGAAACACTCATCTACTTATCCTAAAGTTGAGAAGGAGTGAATTTCATTTTGTGTGATTATGTTCCCAGCTCCTCGCTCAATCTTGCCCCCAAAATGATAAGCTTATTGAGTCGGTAATAAGACCACTCTCACTTGTACAAATCAAAGGACAATCCCTCGCGAATAAGAGTTCATAATACACTTAGGATTAAGAGTAAGTTGCCAAGGTTATCTTAATGAAATAGGAACTCAACTAATTAACGGAGTTACATTTAGTGGTTACTATTTCGTGGTCCAGTCTTATGCAAACTCATTTCATAGGATATCCTCACTCACATGTCACCTACACGAATGAGGTTGAGTCATTGTGTTTGTATCAAATACAAAGTGAGTCGTATCTATAGTGTTACTAGGATAAAGTACCCAACCTTATTCGTATACTATAGACCCTTTAAGCTCTCGAGCATTAATCCCTGTATATCTCTACATACTGTTTAAGACTCATCAAACAACTTAAGATGTTAGTTTACTGGATTTGGGTTATTAAGACAAAATTAATAATATAATGAATAACATTTATTGAAATTACAATAATAACACTTTAATTATTAATAATAGTCAATGGATTATATTTACTATCTAAGAGTTTTAAGACATAAATTCCAACAAACTCCCACTTGGACTAAAACTTTAGTCTCTATGGGATGTACATAATAAAGTAATCCTCAAATATTGAAAATGGTAAAATGTACAACTATATTACATAAAACGTATATGTACAAATACAATAAACTAGGACATCCTCATACCCATTACACATCTCCCACTTACCCTAAATTACCTAATGTACATATCTTGCAGACCTAAACTTTAGAGATGAACCTCGACACTTTTTCATGAGAGTCTTCGTAAATGGATCATCAATTTTCATGTTTGAAACAACTTCCAAACAAAGCAGGAACTTTGTGGGTAACTACTTTATTTGCTGCAATTCCTACTTTGTTTGTTGCTTTACAAACAATTGCATATTCAACCTCCAAAGTAGAATTTGCAATGTATTTTTGCTTGATGCTACGCCATACCACAGCTCCCCCGTTCAGGGTGAACACTGATCCCGACGTGGATTTCTGAATCCTTATCAGTTTGGAGATAAGAGTCAGTATATCCTATAAGGATCAAATCCTTAGCTCCATACACAAGCATGTAGTCTCTCGTTCTCCTAAGATACTTAAGAATAATTTTAATTGTCGTCCAGTGGTTTAACCCTGGGTTGGATTGATA
Source organism: Cucumis variabilis (assembly GCA_037974545.1). Classification (NCBI taxonomy): domain Eukaryota; kingdom Viridiplantae; phylum Streptophyta; class Magnoliopsida; order Cucurbitales; family Cucurbitaceae; genus Cucumis; species Cucumis variabilis. The sequence continues at coordinate 3,849 of JBBPDI010103839.1, forward strand.
TCTACTGACTATTCCCACTGCATAACAAATGTTTGGCCTAGTGTAGAGCCTAACATACATTAAGTTGTCCACAACTAAGGCATAGGGAATACATCTCATATCCTCAACTTCCTGAGGTGTCTTAGGACACTGTTCCTTAGACTAGTGAATCTCGTGCCTGAAAGGTAATAAATCCTTCTTAGAGTTATGCATCAAATATTGAACCAACATTTTGCCGATATAGGTTGCCTGAGACAGTGCTAGCCAATAACATATTGTGCCTCTCCCGAATCTTTCATTTGGAGTTGGACTGCTAGCCAAGTTTTAACGTCAGTTAGGTATCCTACATCATTTCCAATGAGAAGGATATCGTCCCCATAAAGTACTAAGAAAGCTACTTTACCTTTGATGATTTTCTTGTATACATAAGGTTCATCAACGTTTTAGTCAAAACCGTAAGATTTGATTATAGTATCAAACCTAATGTTACAAGATCTGGATGCTTCTTTCAACCCATAAATGGATCGATTCAGCTTGCAAACCTTTGTTCCCGACCTTGGGTTATGAACCCTTCGGACGGAGACATAAAGACACTCACTTCAAGATTGCCATTAAGGAAAGCAGTCTTGACATCCATTTTTCATATTCCATGATCATAAAATGTGGCTATGGACAAGAGAATCCTTATAGACTTTAACATAACAACATAAAAAAAAATTGTTTCCTAATGGTCAACCCCTTCCCTTTGGGTATACCCTTTTCACTACAAGAAAAATGGTTTACAACGATAATTATTTTCTATCATAAATAAAATTCATGACAGTTTTTAAAAAAAAATTCTGAATAAGTGTTTTTATAACAGAAAATAAATGTCACGTACGTACTATTATTGATAAACAATAATTGTCATTATTTTTTATTTTATGACAAAAAAATAACTGACATTAACTCAAACATATTAGAATAATTATATGTCATCCTTTGCATATTGATAAGAGTTATAAAATTTTACAAATTTGTATAATATGACATTTTTTTCCTGTCAAGAATATGTCAATCGGACACAGCTTTTAAAAAGTCAAATATCATTGTTTCAATATTGACAACAGTTACAAAATGTAACGAATTCGGATAATTTGACATCTTTTTCATGTCAAGAATACATTTACCTTGACTGTTCATTAAAAAACAAATGTCATATATTCCTCTATTACTACATTTTTTTTTATAATAAAATACATTTCTTGTCGCCCTACCATTACACAAACCAGTTCAATCACAAAATACTTCTAATACAACACACTTATATGGAAACAAAGAGTCAACACTTTAATATATATACGTTATCATACACTTTGTAATATATTCGTACAACAAGATTGGCTAATAACCATTTTTAGTAAAGGGTTTACATACAAAAAGAATAACCTAAGACGTGCTTTGCTACTAATAACCCTAAAATAAATACAATGGAACCAAAATTTTGCTATCAACCATCCAAAAAGTCTTTTATTAATCAATTGCTCCAATATGGCTTCACTGCTCCAATAGATTCTTGCAAAACCTAGTAAGAAAACAAAACCTCATTTTAGAGTATGACTCTACACATCAATATAAGAATATAATAAGATTTTACCCTTTGTAATGCCAACACAAGGTACCAATTCCAATTACAGTTTAAAGGAGAATCCAAATCTACTTCACCCAATCGAATCTACTTCCTATCTAGAAAAATAAAAATAATAGTAATTGGTTTCACAATCCTAGCATCAACTACCAAACAGAAGTGGAAAGATATTGTTTTAAACATGGAACCATAACTTTTTGTAAGATTATGATCATACTATAATCATAAAAAAATTGTTGACCAATAAAAGTTGGAGTAACAAAGAAAATAAAACATCTAAACCAACATAACCAAGCTCAAAAAATGAGTAGCGAGAATGGAACTCACAAGAACACAAGGGATTTCAATTTCCCCAAAGAAACTGGAATTCTTCCAGTGATATTGTTGTTCTATAGGTCCAAACTGATGACGCTCGTCAAGTTTCCAAGTTCATCTGGAGTAGTTCCATGGATGTTGTTTTTGTAAAGTTCTCTACATATTTAGTCACAACAACCTTAAGAAAATCAACAATCAGAATATCCACACATGTATAATTAATATATCCGACAAGCTTTATACACCGGCCCTTTCTTTTTCTTTTTATAGGGAAATCAAAACAATATCTTGAGCGTAGTAATTGAAAGCAAAGAGGCGGCTAGAAAAGGAAGCATACCTGAAGCTTGAATCGGATGGAAAGTAACCTACATAGACATCTTTCGGTACCAACAAGCTTCAAATAAGTACATGAAATATTTAAAAACAAACAATCATCAACTAGAAAATATTTGGAGAAAATATTTACACCAAATATTAAGTAAAGAAAACAATTAATCTAACTCTCCTCATCTTTTAAATTAATAGATTACATAATATAAGAGGAAAGAGGCTACAATACTTCTCTAGAAAACATTAATAGATTACATAACTAAGAAAACTCGAGAGAATCACCCTTTGACCGAATAAAATAGTATTTGAAGTCTCAACTTGGTAGCATGGAGATTGACCAATTGTTCGTAATTTGTTCCCTCTCTATAGCCTCGAATGGATAATGAAATGAAGTTAGATTAAAGAATAGATATGCTAACAAATATCTACAATGCCACTCACACGTTACACACTAATGGATGCATCCTAGACTAAAAGCTAGAAGGAAAAACCAATAAGTTTGAGCAACAATACCAAGTTGATAAAGTAGAAACACCTTAAGCAATATATTGAGCTAAGAATCCATTACCAACTTCAAAAATTGACATTGAATGATCAAAATCAATTAAATTCTTAGATACCAAACAATTAATTAACTAACTTACATACGGAATATCATTGACTTGGCTCAAGAGTTACTCATAAGTATTCAACAACAATAGATATTAGGTTAAGGTTAAAAAAAATAGAAAATAAATAAAAGGATCAGTAAAAGTCAAAAGAAAATATATACATATATAAATAGAAGTAGAATAGAACAAAATTCAGCAACTTCTTTACCTTGCATCCTTGGAAGAAAATACGAATATATAAAATAATTTCTCTACTGGTTTCGGGGCTTTCCCATTTTAATGACAATTAATGATTGAGGCCTTTAAGTTTAATGTGGTTTGCCCCCCTAGTATCAATAAAGGGTACACAGAACGATTTGATCTCTTGAGGAATAAATGAGCAACCTAATTGCTCACTTTACAGGTCAATAAAATTTACAAAGGCCCGAAGATCTAAGAATAAAATTAGAAATGAAAGAAACTTAAGGGATAGTAAACTACAATAAAAGTAAATGCATACCACTTGTTCTAGAATTAGAATGGCAGACATCTTAAAATAAGGGGTTGATGAACTATGAAAAATTTAATGCATGTTCTGGAATTAAAATGGCAGAAATCTTAAAATAAGGGGTCGATGAACTATGAAAAAATTTAATGCATATCACAAATTCTGCAATTAAAAAGAGACACGGGCTGAAATCCGGAGCTGGCATTGCCATCAGAGCCTATCCACAAATCGGAACATAAACTTCAATTAAGCTGAATTAAGAAGATATAGGAATTGAATTCTTCACAACATGCGGTGACAAAAAGAAATTAAAGAGGAAAACATACCTTGACAAGAATGCGAGCCACAATTTGGGTGCTCGTTCTCTCTGGCTCAAACTGTAAATCAAATAATAATCAATTCTCTAGAAGACAAACCATACGAATGAGGGAAAACATAGAGATTAAACAATCAAAACGTTTAATGTCCAAGTCCAATGCGTTAAATGGGTAGCACCAAAATACATTATAAATCCTAATTTATCTTGAAGTAATGACAGTTAACTAAAAATACATAAACACAACAACAATTAAAACTTAAGGATTAAAATGACAAAACTATCCAGCAACAACCACAAGGGAGAACTTTGGGACATGACTTCTTTTTTTCAAAAGAATTTAATAAAATACATTCTATTTGCTTACAGCTAGTAGTGTAGTGGGTAGCTACCTGGTAGAGACGAAGAAGGCATAGATTGGCATCTAAACTGTACGTTTCTGAGGAGACCTGGAACACAAACATTTATCCCAACTAAAATAAGATAAGAGTTTTCTCAATTCAGAAATACAATTACCAAGAAGATGGTAACAACTAACACAAATTGAGCTGAAAAATAGATGGAAGAGATAGGAAAGTGACCTGCTCGTTTACGTAGTTTTCGAGATCGGGGAGAATGTCACCTCCTTTGTTTCTAATTTTTACCTTCATTAAGGTGTTGGGTTATATCTCTTCTCTTCATTGTAATTCGTACAATTTTGACATAATATGACACAGAATTTCACTGAAAAAGATCAAGAGTCACCCATGGTTTTTAAAGAACTTGCCATGGGATCTAACAGAAGTATTCCAAAAATTATTCTACTACAAGACAGAAAATCCAGCCTTCTTTCAACAACCTGTAGAAGAATTTATGGGGATCGTGAGGGAGGCGTTTCCCTCAATATCACTCATTTGGAAAAGAAGCAGACGGACGAGAAAAAAAAAAGCCTAACCCGAGGAATGTGTTTTGGTTGGGAGGTAGAACCTATTTACCTAGATTGAAGCCCACAATTTTCTATCCAAAAATCTACTTCCTTGAACAAATTAACAACAACATCCTTGAAGTCTAAACAACAAACACAATGTTTAGGTTTACAATATATAGTTCAAATAACTTAAGCAACATATATTAAGAGAATGTTTAAGAGCAATAATATTATCCAAGACAGCCTAATTAACTATAACATCACCATTTTGTTAGTTGACTAGTTATCAACTCTAGGACAGACGGTTTAAAAATTCAAGAACTTAAATAGAAAAAATGTATATACCAAAATAGAAATTTAAGAACCTATAAAACACCCCCCTTATATACCACACTAGTAAAGTTTGACTAATGAAAATACCAAACAAAATATTAACACACGCTCGTCAATAGCAAGACTCGTGGTTGCATACCTGTTACATTGACAAACTGAGGTGATTCAGAGTCTTGTCTATTTAAAAAGAACAATAGATGAGGAGTCCCTACAATAACTCTGGAACTAACCTCCACCAACACAAATATCACCAAAACTAGAACGGGAAGCTTTGATGATGACTTCAGCGTAATAAATTATTTGATCCTTATTCGTGTATTTCAAGCAAGACTACATTGCCATTTATTCTCTTGTGTCTATACCTACTGATTTTAGAAAAATAAGCTTCACTACATTTTGCCATCAGTTTTGCTATTGCAGTGGCCACTAGCTGTTTGTGACCTTTCTCAACCGTTATTGCAATGTAACGTCTGGTCGGGCTAAGTAGTAAGGAGTCTAAGGACATTCCCTTGAGATTAGACCATGCCAACTGAGGAACCTCAGCTGATCAGAGAGATAGTCAAGTTTTCCACAAAGGGAAACATTGTTTATTTTCAATATTCTAAGATTGGTCATTGTTGAAAAGACTTTGGCATTCAAATGTGATTCTCCTTCCTCACTTGAATCCATCACTATTCCTTCAATTGCTTTTGTTCCCTGTAAAAAACTCATGTAGATAAAATATGGTTCAAACATATCATATCGTATAATTTTGGTCACATCACTTTCAAATGTCACTTTAAATATATAAATTTTCAAATTCAAGAGTTCCGTTTCGTAACTATGTTTTAATTTTTGGTTTTAATTTTTTAAAACTACAAGTCCATAAACAACAATTTCACTCTAAATTCTTTGTAATTTGTTATCTACTTTATATATAATTTATCGTTGCTTTAAAAAACCAAATCAAAATTTAAAAAGTAAAAAAAAATACTTTTTAAGAACATATACTTGAGAAATATATAAACCATTGTAAAAACCAAAAACTAAAAATAAAATGGTTAACAAATAGGACCTTAGATAATGCAACTTCAACTTCAAAGTACATGCATTTATAGCATGCTTCAATTAATGAGCGCAATTTGAGATCAATTCACTTTTATAATAGGTATTGCAGAACAAATGTTTGAGATCTACTGAATTTTCCCTGACTCTCACCATCTTCTCAGGAAACTTCTCTCAAACAAATACCAAAAAGCAATGAAAACTTTGGTTTCCCATGAGTGTAATATAATCTTTTGAACATTAACATGTAAAACAACAAGCAGTAGACCACCTTTTAGCCTAATCTAGAAGATGATCATCGGCTACAATCCTCAACAACAAGGCTAACACACCAGCTCTTGCTGTCTATTTCTTTGGGGTATCTTTTTTGTTTTTTACTATAATTTTTTCTCTGAAAATTGGATTGGACATATTTCCCAATCACTTCATTGGGCACTCATAACACAAGCTAGTAGTTCAATAGAAAGAAGAACATTACGTCATTTAAAACAAACTAACACAATACTATTTGAAAAGGTAGAGTTAAGTTTCAATAATGCATATTAAAAAACAATAACAACATCGATATCAGCGCCATCCAAGAAATGCTTCAATGTAAACCAAAGCTTAGATGCCTAACAACCACATTTATAAAGTCTTGCACCACCTAAAACAAAGAATCTCATGACAGAAATTCAAGCAATGAAACTAAAAAACTTTGAGAAAGGGCGTGAGGTTTAGAGAGAAAATTGAAGCATATTTTATTAAGTTTTATTTTAATGCATTGTTTAATGCTTTTATCTTTTATGACAACAAATAACTGTCACAAAAAGGTAGAATCCAAAAACAACGAATTTTGATATTTTGTGACAGTTTTTTCTTCATTCCTTTCAATTTGGGTTGTAATGAACTGTCATAGAATGTCATTTTTCTTGTAGTGTTTGCTACAAGCCTAGCTTTGAAGGTTTGTACCTTCTTAACTGAATCTCTCTTTCTTTTATAGATCCATTTGCACCCTATAGGTTTCACCTCTTCAGGTAGATCTACAAGCTCCCACACTCAATTGAAATACATAGACTCCATTTCGAGGTCCATGGCTTTGATCCATTGGTTCTTGTCTACATCATTTATTGCTTGTTTATAGGACAATGGATCCTCAATGCCATCATCTGGTATGACAACTTGAGTTTCAGTTCAACAAAAGTAACAATTAGGTTGTGGTACAACTCCACTGCGTCGAGGCATTCTCAATGATTGAGAAAGATGAGACTGGTCTGATGTGTTGGTTTTATCAACTCTTGATGAAGGACTTGCTTCATCAACAATTCTTGTTGATTCATTAGTAGCTTCATTTAATACTAATTTACTTCGTGGTTTATAATCTCTCATGTGGTCATCTTTTAGTAAAGTAGCATTTGTCGATACAAACACTCTGTTTTCTTGTGGATCGAAGAATAGACTACGTCGCGTTTCTTTAGGGTAACCTATAAATTGGCATAATCTTGAACGAGGTTCCAACTTCTTGAGATCTGTCAACAACATGTGTGTTGGACAACCCAAAATTCTGAAGTGACTTAAACTAGATTTATGTCCTTTCCATAATTCAAAAGGTGTTTCAGAAACACTCTTCGAGGGAACATTGTTCAAGATAAGAACTGCAGTCTCTAGATACCCCCAAAACGAGCTAGGCAATTGAGTATAGCTCATCATTGAACGAACCATGTCTAACAAGGTTCTATTTCTCCTTTCTGATACGTTATTTTGTTGAGGTGTACAAGGTGCTGAGAGTTGGGATTGGATTCAATGGTCTATCATATAGTCCTGGAATCTCAAATCCATGTACTCTCCACATCGATCAGATCAAAGTATTTTAATCTTCTTACTTAATAGATTTTCAACTTCAGCCTTATACCCCTTAAACTTTCAAAGAGCTTTAGACTTATGCCCCATTAAGTATAAATAACCATACCTTGAATAATTATCTATAAAAGAGATGAAGTATTTAAAACATCCTCTAGCTTTTACATTCATCAGACCATAAAGGTCTGAATGTATTGTTGGAATTTATGTCCTAAAACTCGTAGTTTGTAATCATATTCTATTCCATAGGTGAGGGCAGCTCAATGACGCTGGTCCAATAAGTCTTCTATTTTGGGGATAAAACCAGGTGGATAGCTAGGAACTAGGAACATAGGGTGCAAGACAGAATTCACTCTTACCCACTCCGGAGTTTGTAGATAGGTTGTTCCCTTAAGTACTGACTCCAGATCTTGAACAAAGGCCCCCCACCCTCTCATTGGCCCGAGAGGAATTCGATTTAGAGGTTGTACATTAAACCAATTGTTCAATAATGGATCAATAGGACTTAAGGAGAAAGATATAATCTTGGGTGTAAAACTGTAGTTTGACCCAACCAAGATTATGAACAACCCGTGAAGGATTAACTTACTTATCATTGTTATATCACACGGACACAAATATATCTATAGTGAGGGGAGGGCAACTATGAGACTTTAGTGGAATGACCTGTTAGTCAACGAAGGTTAATTAACTCGGACTAAAGAGTTTAGACAATTAATCTCGAATCGTTTGAGCCCATGATCTATAGGTCCATTAGCTTCCCCTGTTAGCTCATAAGGAATCAACTTAGAACATTATGATGGAATAATTTGAATTGTTCGAATTAGGTAAAGAGGGAGAAACATATTAATATATTTGATATAGTGGTCGGTTATAAGTTTAAGAAAGAGCTTTATGTTTAAATTTGATTTAAATATTAAAATATGAATATGGATTCATACTCGGGAGGTTGAAATTAGTCAAGACGGATAAAATGATAAAAAGTCAAAATGTTGACTTTTGACTTTTTAAATGTCAAACTACGATATTACCCTTGGAAGCACATTGCATGTAATTAACAAATGACTTCATGCATGTAAGACACCAACTTGGTGATATGCCAAGTGTGAAGAATGGAATCTCACTACATGCAATTTTTGCATGTAGTTTGCATATAAAAAGAGTGGATTAGCAAATGAATTTTAGTTGTTGGTAGTCCCGATTTCAATTACGTGATGAGATTATGACAATAGAAAAGCATCAAAGGTGAGATTTCTATTAACCTTATTTTTGTTTCATTTCAGAGTTGTAATGCATATTAATCACTAAAGTATTCAGTTGCAATTAGAGTAAAAACTAATCTTTATTTCACTGCACATATCTACCATTTCCATCATGTGGTATTAGAGCATGTTAATTTTACTCAATTTATTAGATAAATTGTGTATTGAACTAAAATGAATATATTATGGTTTTGGTAAATTAAGTGAAGCATGTTGTTTGTAATATTAATTATTGTAATTAGCCCATTTTGTGGCTTAATTTATCATAACGAAGGGTCTGTAATTTTTATGGAGTCATTAGAGTTGAAAAAGGAGTGTAATTTTATCAATCGGGTGAGAGAAAAGCTAAGAATTGAAGAAAAATGGAGGACAGACCATAAAATCCACTTACAGACCCAAAAACCCGATTGGTCGCTCGCGACTTGAAAACCCCAGCATGCACCACTTGTCCTCGCTCGACCTGCTTCGCACGCGGCCCACGGTCTAGGCCTATGCCCTTATTCAGATTGTCTCACGCTTGCATGCCCGGCTTCGATCCGATCTGACCTACTTATTTGACCCGCATGTGCCTGATGGTCTAGGTTGTTGGTTTTGGCCAGTTCAAGCCCAATAGTTGGGTTCTTGGGTTGGTTCGAGGGTATTTTGGTTGGTTTAGTGCATTTTTGGTGTTTTTCCAGCCAGTTCGAGCTTTTTGGGAGCTCCAATGTACTTCACCAAATTATTATTGTAATAATTTAGTTTTTAGCTTAATTTAGGAGCCAAAATCAGTCCATTTTAGGGTGTTTAATTAATTATGCATGTGGTGTATGTTTTAATTATTCTCTTAAATTGTATGTGCATAAAGTATGTCATATAGATTTAAAATCCCATCATAGGTTAACATGCTCATGCATTGAAAGTATGTTATAATTTTTATAATATATAGTATGCATGTTGATTAATTAATATGAAAATTAATTAAGAAAAATTGCACATGGTAGCATTTTGAGAATATGATATAGCAAATATAGCACATTGCTTTAGAATTTTGCAAATATGGCAAAATTTCACTTATAAAAATACTCTCTCATATTAAATTTGTTATTATTCCTAAACTACCATTCAATAACTTATTTATCTTCCTCTTTTTAATTCCCTGCTCACTATTTATTTATTCTCTCACTTTTTAAGATTCTAATTATTTATTTACTATTATACAAGAAAAATTATTTGTTCTTTCTATCTTAATCTTGATTTTGAATATAATAGTACAATAATTGCAATATGAAATATAATGGTTGTTGATCAAAGTAATTTAATTTCATTCGTGACTTTCTTTTTTTTTTTACTTTTTTCGATGTGTATTTTGAGTTGAATCTAATGTCAAATGATTTTGTTTATTTTTTACATTAATTTTATTTTGGTTCTACTTTGTCTCAGTTTTGTATATCAGTATTGTGATATACTTATATTATATGTATTAGTTGGTTAATATACTTACTATGTGATTTTCATTTTTACAAACTTTATGCAGTTTGTTATAGTATTATTAAGCATATGAATGATATAACTCAATGTATCATTATCAAGTATATCAACAATACATTGTTAAAGCATATCAGTAAAATGAATCATTATCAAGTAGTTTATGAATCAAGTTTACAAGTGTATACCAATAATATATCAAGTGTATAAGTAGGACTTCAAGCATATCAACTGTATTTAATCAATCAAATGTATAAGTGAAGAATACTAATTAAGTGTATCTGCAGTGCATCGGGTGTATCAAACATATCATGTACATCAAACATATCAAATTTGTTAAGTGTACCAATGAAGCATAACAAGTTTATTATATTAGCGGTGCATCAAGTGTATCAAACTTACAAGTGAAGCATTCTGGCCCTAAGCGGGTTGGCTCTCCTACTTTCTACAAGCAATTGTAATATGGCTTCAACCAAAATTTGAGAGTTCCTCATGAAGGTTCTGATATCCAAGGAACCCAATGCATTCTGGGTCAGAACGGCTTGGCTCTCCTATTTTCTACAGACGATTGTGATGTGGCTTCAACCGAGAGTTCCCCACGCAAGTTATGTTATCGAAGGAACATGACACATTTTGGCTCGAAACGACTTGGCTCTCCTACGTTTTATGGTCGATTGTACTGTGGCTTCGATCGAGAGTCGAGAGTTCCCCACAAAGGTTCTTATGCGGAAGGAAATCAACACATTTTGGACCGAAACGACTTGGCTCTCCTACTTTCTACGGGCGATTGTACTGTAGCTTCAGTAGAGAGTCGAGAGTTCCCCACGCAGGTTCTGACACCAAAGGAACCCAACACATTCTGGCTCGAAGCGGCTTGGCTCTTCTACTTTCTACGGGCGATTGTACATGGCTTCGGTCAAGAGTCGAGAGTTCCCCATGTAGGTTCTAATAATGAAGCAAACCGATGAATTCTGGCCCAAAGCATCTTGGCTCTCCTAACTCATGGTTTAACTGGCAAGATGGTTGGACAAGAAATTTATAGCCATCTTCAACTTGTAAAAAGATTTCCTACCATTTTCAAAATCTACCTAGGCAATATTTAGAAAAGTGCATCATAAGCACGTCCTAGTTGAGAAACAAAGAAGAATAGCTAAGAAAAGGCATCCATGCATTTATTCTTTTATACCAGCAATCAAGCATCCAGTCACAATCATACTTGGCATTCAAACAATCATATACAAGTGAGTATGGCCAAAAGAGGGGTATTAATATATATATTATAAAAAAAACTATCGCACATGTTTTCAGCACTGATTATTAAGTATGTATAAAATTCACAATATTCAAAAAATGGACAACATGTGTTCTACTCATTTCTAAGCTATCAAAGTATACATTTTCAACATATTTAAGATATTCAAATAACAAACACAATCACAAATTCGAGCTCGGTGCTCAATGGTTGCGCAAACATGCTTTTCTAAGCTAGAAAACAAAGTAGCATAGTATTTATTTCAAGAATAGAGCATTTGAAAAGTTTTAAAATTTAGGCATTTTTGGCAAATGAAAATTTCCCAAAAGACATGAAATATGCAAGGCTACAACCCCACCCCCCACTTAAAAGTTTGTTTTGTCCCCAAAGCATTTTAAGCAAGATTCTAAGGATGGAAAAGAGAGAGAGAGAGAGAAGGGGAACATAAAACCTCTCCTTGTAATCTAGTTCTTCATGGAAGCTTGCTTGCAAAGGTTTCAAGTTTTGTTATACTTCATTTTCCTTTATTTCTACAAAAGTAGAACAAGAATTTTTTATCAAATTTTATTAAAGAGGTTAAACTAAAAAATTTTATAAAAAAAATTGTGTAAAATTTAAAAGAAAGCAGTAAAATTTTGCATTGTTTAAGGTCGATTGCACGATTGTACTCTCTCTAATTCAACTTGAATCAATAACGAAGGGTTTCTTTCCTCTTTGTGTGATTCTTGAAGACCTTCCAAGTTTTGGTTGACTATTGGTGGAGGAAGTTAGTGCTAGGTGTGGGTGATCATCATTAAGAGAAAGGCAAGAAATGTTAGATGGAAAAGTTTTATTCCTTGTATATTTTTGCCTTGAAAAGATGTAGTTGATAACATGTCTAAAGTTTGAAGCCTCAATGCAAGAATCAAAATCAAAGAAATGATCATTTTGTTCTAAGCTTGCATTTTAGTCTAAGCTTGTATTTTCATCTTCCTTTCTAACTCTAAATTGTTCACATGCAAAGTTTCAACAATAGAAAGTTTGTCATAAATCACATTTTTCAACTCACTAACATGGGTGGAAGCATTATGAGAGAGATTTTCATGATAAAAATATTCCAAAGAAGCCTTTTCAATGTTATCACCCATCAAGCAATCATTTTCAAAAAAAGGAGTCATTTTCAACTATCATGCCAACATGCTCTAAAAGGGAATTATTTTCAACATGCATGTTTTGTTCCAAAGAAGCCTCTTTTTCAGCAAAGAAAGAAAAATCTAGCATATGCTCAACTTCTTTGTCAATATTCAAAGAATTATGACTAGGTGCACATAAAGGTTCTAGATCTAGTCTTAGATTCTTTTTAAAATCCACCTAGATGAATTTATTAAAATACATGAGACTATCTAAAAGTGAGTTCTCATCTTCTCCTAAAGCTAGCTCATATTCAAGTTCAAACAAGGATTCATCATACAAAAGACTCAAATTCAACAACGTGGTACTCAAAATGGCTTCCAAACAAGATATCCAAGGCCATGGGAATAGATTTGAAAGAATCAAGGTAGTTGAGAGAAAATTTCTATATAGGATATTTCATAGACTCAATAATGTTAAATGATATCTTATCTTCACCAAATTCTACAGATAAGATACCTTTATCAACATCAATTATGGCCTTCACGGTTTTCACGAATGGCCTACCTAACAAGATATTAGGTGTTCTAGGTATGCATGTCTTATGGGTGTCTAGGATGTAAAACAAATCTTGACCAAACAATCCAAAATCAAAAGATGAACATTACAAGAAAGAAGATGACTCACGAATTAATGAGCGGCAAGACTATCAACCATGACAACATTAGTGAGCAAAACAGTGAAAATAAATATTATAATCAGGAAAATGATTGTATAAAAAAATATTATAATCAAGGAATGCATAAAAATATAGCAATTGGCAGGTATGCTCTCTGGACATTTGATCCAAATAGTAGGTGCATTCTTGCCTCATTGCCTGTTTGACATGTTGCCCATGAAAATCAATTGTAATCACATTGTCTATATCCCTATTTGCAACAGTTTAGTTTACAATTAAAAACAAAAATTGCCTAAATGTTGCTGCTTTTAAGTTGAGCAAAATAGTTACCTGGCTAAAAATTTATTATGGTTTGCTTTGTCATCAACCTTGTGCGCCAATCTCATTTGTGCTCTCCACTGCACAGTCAATGGTTCAAGCTGAGTATTGCTATTATCAAGAGATGGAGATTAGAAGATTTCTCAATTATTCTCAGTTTAATTGAGAACTTCATTAAACAAATGGTTGTGTACTTTTGTTTTGAGTATTTGGTTGAATTTTGCATATTCTTCCATTTATCTCCACGGAAGCTGGTTTTCACATTAAAAAAAAAAAACATATAGTCTTAACTATGTACTGCATATAGTTCATAGGCTCTTGTAGAACAAATTAAGAACACGACTAAAACGAACATAATTGTAAATCTTCAAATTGACTAAAGACAGGATAAACTTTAGCTAGATATTATAGTGTTGATAGATTTAATACTCCAAAAATTGCCCATCAAATCTATAGAGTATGAAGACGCGAGTAAGTGGTCATAATCTCAGCAGATATAATAAGTTTGCAATGATTTCATAATCCAATTAATTCAGGATTTTTGAACATCCTACTTTAATTCCTAGGCTTCTAATTTGACTTATCATCAATAATACAATGGGATTACTCTTTCCAAAACCCTAACTTTTTCTGTACTACATGAAAACCTCTGATCTTAAAATGCCACAGTAAGACAAGTGGTTTGATCAACCACACCACTATATAATTTTTTAATCAATCCCTACCTAATTTTGCTAGGGAAGGTAAAGTCTTCAAGAAATCAATCCTCGTCTAATTTCCTAAGAAGTTGACAATGTGCACGGTTTCTAGAGACTTAACCAACCTAAAGATGGTTCCCCCTTCGACATTCACATAAGAACTCATTCAATAGCCTTTTGTTTTCTTTCCCAATTGTGGATCATCAGATCATGACATAGAGATGCAAATGCGTTAGGAAATGAACTATCCTGATATCTCATAGGTGGAATTTGCATTGTTTGGGCTAACTGGATTTTCAAGATACAATGGGGTTAAAACAAAAGGAAGGTTTACCAAATTCCATTCTATAAGATACCATTTGAGCATCACCAATAATCTCACTGAGTTGGGTTAAAAAAATCAATTAGCCAACAGAATCGTATCATCAAGAAAACAATTTAAAAACATACACAAAAAAAAGAAAAAAAATTAAAACCACAACAAGCACAAGACCTGAGTTTGTGAACTTACAAGGGTATCATTAAGAGTAGGAACAAGTATGAACTTGAATTAGGAGAGAACTTAGCAAAAGAAACAGTAGGGACTTTATTATCAATAAGAGCCTTCAAGCAAGTCCCACTAGAAGCATCCCAAATCTTACAAGAACCATCATGACTCCCAGAAACAATAAGCGAACATCACGATTAAAATGAACAGAAGTAACAGGCATAGATAAACCCTTATAACATGAAGACACTTCTCAGTCTTCACCTCCAAAATCTGTATAGTCTCATCGAAGGAGCCCGAGACAATAAGATTGGATTGCGGATTGAAATTGACACAGAATACAAAATCAGAATGGCCTCGTAGGGTTTTGACGCACTCGCCTGTGGGAGAACGGGTGTCTCAGAAACGAAGAGTGCGATCGTTGGAGGCGGAGCAAATGTAATGGGAATCGGAAGATCAGGTGAGATAGGAGATGCCTTCGGAATGGCCGACAAGGCAGTGGCGCAGAGTAAGGGAAGAGGAAGACCAGATGATAAGGGTTTGGTCGAGAGAGGCAAAATAAGATATAATTTTAAAAATTCAAACCGAGTTTTAAAGATTATATTTTATATTTTAAAAAAAAATTGTCATTTCTTTTTCTATATTTCTTAGGTAAGTAACTTAATTCTTATGAAATCTAAACAAAAAAAAAAAAACTTTTTTAAATTATATTTTTTAGTTTCCAAAATTTAGCTTCATTTTCTAAGACATTGGTAGAAGTCCTAAATCTACACCAAATTGTTAACCTCGAGTAGTACAATCATTTTCTAAACAAATCACCTGCTTCAATCTTAATTGCACTAAATAAAGATAAATTAAAGATTTCTGTAAATCAGACATAGATATAATCAATGTCTTTCATAATATTGTTTGAAAGTAAACACAACTCAATCAAGTATTTAAATCATTTTTTTATTCACAAAAGATTTATCGATGTTTATATCTCATAAATATATCTATAAGACTAAAATTTCAAATTGATATCAACAATCTTGCAGTTGCATAATCAAATAATCAAAGAAGAAAAGGTAGACCATTCAACCTTAGCAAGAATTGCACTTTCCTTAAACCAAATGATACAAGAAAGGAACATCATAACTACATTCCTCACTCATTTGAACAGTTGATGCATACAAATACAAAATATTATCAATTAGTACACTAACATCAAACTCTTATTGATTTAGATCAAGGATAAATGGCACTACAAAAGCAATGGTACAACAAAATTTACATTCATGGCATTTTAGCATCATCATCAGGAAATAGATAGCTCTCAACAAAACGACGATGGTGATGATATGTGATGATCTACAACAACATAATAACGAGGGAAAGGGGATAGAATACATAAATCTCCACTCTTCTCTCCTCTTATTTTTCTTGTATTTTCCTCTTCTAGAAAAATGGTTGGAAGGAAGGAGGCTAGTTAGGATATATTATAGTTGTTAGTTGTGTCTCAATATATATATAAATGGGGAATGTCAAGAAATCAAGCTACTAATTCAAAAAAAATCAGTCTTTGGTAAAGATCCAAGCACCGAATCACTCATGCCACTCACCCGCAGATTATAACTTTAAACCATCCTCCCTATGTGAAAAAACTATCATTAATTATAGAAAATAAATAAAATCAAAAGTTTGATGGTTGTATTTGATCTCTAAACTTTGAGAAGTTGTGATGTTGTCCTGTGATCTTTATGATATTGTGTACTCCTAACGGTTAATATCGTTAACTAAACGAGGGCATGACATATAACATGCTTATTTGTAACATCGACCAAACTGGCAAGTATATAACAAATGACATAATGGAATTTATGCCGGGAGAAAATGAGATGGTTTCAAGCATCACTTCATACAACAAAAAAATAAGTTTATAGACTATGTCAACTTATTTTGTTTCGATGGCCACATTCGTTGGCTATCAATCTATCAAAATTGTGGCCACGCCAAATCAATCTGAATCTAAGTTAAATGGGCATTTGGGGAGCAATGTTGGGTGGGGAGGAGTGGAGACTCCACTCACTATTTGGCCCTAGGAGTTCTTAAACCCCCGCAGTGGACCCAAACCCAAACTAGAATTACGAATGCTTTCTGGACAAATCTCATCTTACTATAACTATATTTGTGTCTGTGCATTTGGGAGAATAGAGAAGAGAGTATCTTTACCGATTTCATTTGGTTGCTACAACTACTAGCGCGTGCTTAAAAGTTTTCCTCCTACATAGCAAGATAATCCACCTCATCTGAGCTCTCCTTAAATATTACATACTCGGCATCTCGACCATCCTCATTTCCACTACCTTGATCGCTATTATAGCTACTTTCTGAAGAACTTATAAACATTGAATCAGATGTGTCACTACTTATCTGTGTTGGCAGACTAACGTCACTGTTGACCTCGCTTTCTAGCATTTGTTCAATTCCAAAGCAACTGCAGATCCCAAAGAAAAACAAAAAAGAAATAACACAGTTAGAAGTGCTTTCAGAATGTCAAGCATAAAATTTTGAAGGATAGATCATTGTGCTCGGAATATGAATGGAAAACTAAAAGGGACGGTTGATTCATAGTAATATGGAAGAGAAAAATTATAAGGAGTTTTTATGCATTTATTCGACTCCTTATTCTACATACAATGTTCCCATAATTTACCTAATCTCAATCCCACCAACTCACATTTGACTATAACGAAAACAAATTCACCAATTAGCATGACTATTAGACCCTCAAATCGTAACATTATTCCACCTCTAAAGGCTAAAACACATTTTGTTGTAGCTCTAGTACAATACTAAAAGTGAAGAATCCATAATTTAACGGTACCAATGTCCAATTATCCATATCGTAGAACGTACCCCAAAGTCAACATCTAGTGACAAACATATCTAAAGCGTATATCAATATACCCTCGTACACATTCCTCCAAAATACTTTGACTAGAGTAGGATCCCTCTCCATACCTCTAAAACTTCTAAAACCTCTGTTGCTTATACACCTCCACAACTCAAAATACTCATCCTTCAACCCACCAAAAAAATGTATCAATAAAACCTAGCTGTTATATTCATTAAAATTTCTTCTCTTTGAAATCCAAAAGCATGTCAAAAGTATTCTGAAATTTAGTTTTGGTTAAGCTTAATCTTATTGGTACTCTTGTTTGATAGTTTATTGGGTTATTCATTTTCTCTTGTTAGTTTCATTTTTTGGTTTCCTTCTCCTCCGTGGGAGATTGTAACCTAAACAAACAGCTTCTTTTAAAAAATATAAAGAAAAAAAAGAGTTTGTAAATAATAGAAACTCAACTCTCTACCAAAAAATTAACAAAATTTTCCTTAACCCAACTCCACTTCCTCTATATAATCTGCTTAGTTGTAACAAACTCAGCCAATAATCATGACTATTATACCTTCAATGACAATCCTAACTAGTGATTACCTTCCTTCCGATGGAAAATCACCCAGCAAGCATACATCAAACCTTTCCTTCATTACTTGCTCAATTGGAATGATATTGTCCATTAAAATATTAAATAAGAACTAGTTGATGGAATCTTAGATTATTGTAGGAAGAAACCTAGGTCAGTATTTCCTTAAATAACAAGATGAAGATAAATAAATAGTTAAAACTATAACCAATGGGATGAAAGTTGACGTTGAGGGGAATATCCAAACAAATATTAAGCCTTATAGTGAAAAAATTTCAATGAAATATCACCTTGAATTCTAGCATCTCTCACACCAATCTTCCTCATATGCCAACCCTTCCCTATTGGATATATCCTATTTAATTAATATATTATCATTCAATTAAATATTCAATCTGAACCTTTAATCAGATATTTAGAAGAAAATGATTGCCAATTTCCATCAAACCCACGAGATGTCAAAGAAGCTTGAAATCTCTAGCAAGTAATGATGTCATAAAACAAGCAACTTTTATCTGCATGTGAAAAAATTATTAGCTTATAGCAATCTTTGGAAATAAGATGTCAAAACAATATACGATCCTGACCTCTTTGAGATGCATACAGTCTCTTAAAACCAAGACCTCCAATAAATTACCACCTATATTGTTGCTAAGATTTCTAAGGAAAACATAGACGGGCTTTTAAATTATCTATAGCATTAAAAAATGTTATAGATAGGCCAAAGACAACAGTTACCTAAGAAACCTTCCAGTAATTGAGTAAGATGTTGAAAAATCAAGATACTTCAACCTTAGAAGTCCCTGGATAAGTTTTCAAAGCAATAAACTTATTAAGATTAAAAAAATTTGTGGAATTACACAAGATGAGAGTATTTAAGACAACCACTACCAACAATGGCCAAATAGATCATGGAAGAAACAATCTACACGAGCAAATCAGCTACACATAATGTTATTTTTTAGATGACAATGACACAAGGAACCACTGGTTGAGAATTCCAATTGACTATTGGGCTCCAAAAGTAGTGTTGTTTCTACCAATTAGTTTCTGTCCAAGGCTCCAAGCTTTGTGAGGAACAGGGGTCTCGTGGTCCAAATTTGATTAAGAAAATTTGAAAAGCTAAAATTGGTGAAAGTTTTTCTTAGGAGACATTGCTCAAATCAGCTAGGCACCTGAAATAAAGTTCAAAGAAGGTTCCCTGACTGGAGAGTCTTTAGTCTAAACGTAAAACCTTATTATTTGTTCCTTCCATTTCTCTAAGAAGAAATAACTTTAAGTGATGTGGTGAAAGTGCTTACAAAAGAAGAGGATAACTAAAATATCTAAACACAATATTTCTAACATTTTTAAAGATCTAGGCATAAAAATATTGACTTCTTAAAAGATTACATACTTTTGTGCCAATTTGAAAATAAGATTTTTTTTTTCTCTCACCATTCAAGGTTCTTTTCTCTTTAGAACCCCTACAACACAACATGTTCCAAGAATGATAAGTGATGGAGAAGAAAGGATCTGTCTTATTGAAGAATCCGTCAACAATAGAAAATAAGTTTAGTTACGATAATAGCTAAGTGAGGGGATGCAAGCAAGCAAAAATGCCACAAGTCATTGACAGGACTTGAAACTTCAAGTAAATTGCAACTATCTTATAAGATGGAACACAAAATACTTCTAGTAAATATATAAACCTATATATATATATATATAATTCGACCTTACTTGAACAAGATCTGTTTTATAGGTTGTACATCAGGGTCCTTGAGTTCTAAAAATAAAGCTATATACATACTAGGTAAATCAAAAGCAAAAGAGCTTATCTAGATTACCTATTATATTAAACTAATTCAAGTATGTAAAAAAAAAGGGTATTATGTTATACATGGCATGCTTCATAGCAATGTCCTAAAATTCAGAATAACTAAATATAGCAGTAGTTAAATACAGTTGCAACATAAGAATCTAAAATCAGTCATGGAAATAATTTATGTATGCATGCTAAAGAAAATTCCTTGTAATTGCAGAGTACCTTAACAAGTATGTGAACTTTATAATCATGGAGTTTAAATCTCCTAAGGGCTAAAGACACTAAACAAGGATATTTTTGAACTAGAACAACACATGTTGGTGATTTCAAGTTGTCATCTCTGCCTGTCATTTTCAAAATAGGAATGACTAACCATATGACTATTAAGACAAAAAAGAGGATATCAAATGAGAGTTTTCATAAACCTATCATAAACCTGTTTTTAAGGATTCAATGCTTGATCGATTGATAATTTTCAATCACAAACATCAATGTTTGTCTCAACACCGCATGACTGATCAATGAAGCACGTGGATTATTAACTACAATAAATAAATAAAATGAGCAACCTAAAGGAGCAGGCAAAAAACAAAGCAGGTAATGAATTTAATTTTTAGAGAGAGCATCTTCTCCTAAATTTGTTAGCAATTATTATGTCCTTACTGATTGTTAAATCTTACAGAAGGGACAATAGAGAGAGAGAGAGAAAGTTAGCCATTAGAGAAGAAGTTTGAAACGAGAGAGAAGATGTAAAGGAGGGTTTTGTTATGACAATAGAATAAGTTTTAAAAAAATGGCAATAATAACAATAATCCATATTTCTCCAACTAACCTTATTCTAAAACTCACCCATTTTAATTTAATAATAAATAAAAAATCCTATATGATACTAATGAAAATTCTGTTATCTATATTATATTGATTCTACCAATGTCATATCATCATTTATGTCATCTTAAGGTATTATTTTTTAGATTAATTAATTTAAACGAATTTTAGTGTCACAACTCTATCTTATATTAACTAATATATTTTTTAATTAGACTAAAACGTTGGGCCATAATTCACCCCCCAACTAACTAAATAAGCTTTAATCTTCTTAAAGGAATAAAAGTCCTATGGCAGCAAAAGATTTTACATAATCATTCTTCAATTTAATTTGAGAATTCCAAAATACTAGTACATTGACAAAAATAATTCAGAAACTAGTTTTCTTATTATACCTTAAAAGGCTAAGCATGCAGAAAAACTTACTTGTTTAATGTCTCTGAATCTACAAAATAAATCTCCAAATTGGGACACCACCCGTCAGAGACCTTCCTATCCTCTAGGATGAGATTGGTTTGTGAGAACCAATTGGGATGGAAAAATTTTAGGAATTTTTTTAGAGAAACTATTTGGCAGGAAAGTAAGATCATCAGTTGAAGAAAAATTGTTTTCTTATGCGTATTTATAACTCTCTTTCTTTAATAGAGTAGGAAAAAGAGTAAAAAAGAATCATAGAATTATATTAATTTTAAAAATATTAAATTAATAGAAATTCCAAATAAACTAATTAATTAACCATTAATCAATTAGTTAATAATTAATTAAATTTTATTTAATTAATATTTCATTTAAATATTATTTAATTAATATCTTATAGTTTTATATTAATTTAATTAAATAATATTAAACTAAATTATTAATTAATTCTTCAATTAATTAATAACTAAATTAAATATCTTATATTTAACTTAAGTTAAATTTGAATCATATT
>JBBPDI010103845.1:0-10349 GCA_037974545.1 Cucumis variabilis
TGATAAACTTTATATTATAATGTATCACTATACATTAAACTAATTTCCAAAGTAGATTTGAACATTTCAAATTACAATCAATATAAATAAATCTCATTGTCCTTTACGAGCTAGAAAAGGGACCTAATGGACCTATAGATCAGAAGCTACAACGATTTGAGATTAATTGGCCAAACTCATTAACCACATTAATCAACATTCATTAACTATGTGTACACTCCACTAAAGACTCACAGCTGAACTCTTCTCATTGTAGATATATTTCTATGTCCACAGATATAAATCAATAACAATAAGTTAGTCCTTCACGAGTTTTTCTAACACCAGTTGGGTCAATTTAACGTTTTACCCCTGGATTACCTCTAATCCTTAAATACCAGTGCTCCTTCAATGAACAACTTGTTTATGGTCCTAACAATAAACAGAAATCCCTCTCGTGCCACAGAGAGGGTATGGTCTTTTGTTCAAGACCTGGAGACACCATTTAAGGGAACACTCATCTTCTTACCCAAAAATAGGGAATGAGTGAATTCCATCTTGTGTAATTATGTTCTCAACTCTTTACTCGGTCTTGTACCCAAAAAGATAAGCTTATTGAGTCGACGATCTGGTCACTCTCATCCGTACAAACAAAGGACAATTTCTCGCGAACAAGAGTTCATAACACACTCAGGATTAAGACTAAGTTACCTAGATTATCCTAGTGAAATAAAAGTCTAACTAGTTAACGGAGTTACATCTAGTGGTTACTATTTAGCGGTTCAGTCTTATACAAACTCATTGCATAGGATACTCTCACTCGCATGTCAACTACACGAACACATTGGATCATTGTGTTTGTATTAAATACAAAGTAAGTCGTATCCATAGTATTATCAGGATAAGGTACCCAACCTTATCCTTATACTATGAACCCTTTAAGTTGATTTCGAACATCGATCCCTGTATGTCTCTACATACTGTTCAACACTCATTAAACAACTTAGGATGTTAGATTATTGGATTTTGGTTATTAAGACAAAACTAATATTATAATCAATAACAATCATTACAATAATAATACTATTAATACAGTCCATGGATTATATTTATAATCTACGAGTTTTAGGACATAAATCCCAACAGTCACATTGCTTTAACTACCATTCTTGTCTTGTAGCGAGCTTTTCTCGCGTGATGTCATGGTTCTTTGTCTGGAGGTGTTAGTCGGCAGGTGAGTTCCTATCGCGTGACCTATGCAAAAGGTGTCCTTTACGATTTGCTCATTTCTTCTTATCCACTTATCCTTTATTTAAACATGATAATCGCGTAAAATATGCATGATGCTTATGTAAGTTATATTTCTAAATACTTATGTGTTCACAACACAAGTTACGCATTCTGATCATCTTCTTATATGTTTTAACCTCATTACTCTAATGAAAAGGACTATAATAAAGGACATTTCTACACGTTATCAATTATTCATCATCATATACTTCTAAGTTCTCGTTATGTACCCGTTTTCCTATTGCTTGCCCAAGTGTAAGTGAAACAATAGGTTTTCTTAATGATCAAGGGTTGAACACAGAGAATTGATATTAAAGCTTAGTTCTAGAGTCTTCTTATCAATCAAGCGGTATAAAAGAACAAATTATACAATATTAATGAATGAGAAATAAACTAGGCCTAATTATGTACCACTAGAGAATCTGTAAGATAATTTAATTAGGGTGGTTGAGATGGTTGAAGCGTAAATGAACTAACTTGCATTGAAGAAGGGGTGAAGGAAGGTCTACTGTTATAAGGCGATTAAGCTATATGAAAGCCTTGATGCGATATAACTTGTTTTACTAGTTTATGATTAAGATGTGCTCCTCTCAGAGTCATTAAATGCCACACTTGGTCTCCTTTCGAGATCCAAATGACTATGCCTAACTAAACAAGGTAAGAGTAATCATGTATAAAACTTATAAAGCTCCACGTTTAAGGGTAGCATCCTCTCAACGCCTAATATCCACACTTGTTCTTGTGTCAGGACACAAATGATGGAAATTATCTCACTAAGTTGAAGTTTGTTTCTCAACTCCCCCTCTTATGCGCATTAGCCATATCCTTGCTACTTGCCCTCTTGGGTAGTTGGCGATATACACTAGCCAAGTGATGAATATAACTCAGCTAATCCGATAAGAGTTATAGGCAAGACTTCTTATCAAGAACTTATCACAAACATAAACTACAAAACACACAATGACAAATGAACAATAAATATCACATGGATGGATCGAATAGGTATAAGTATACATTGTATTAATGAATGTAGGCCCTCGGCCATTGCACAATATGAACAATATGCAATGTAAAGAAATACAAAAATGGAAAGAATAGAAATGACACTATAAGTTAGGAGGAGATGGGCGATGGGATCTTCTTAACTCAAACTACAAGCTTTCACTTTACAATCTGACTGGAGAAGATGAAGAGAATGTTACAAACTGTGGAAAAGCTACTTCTTTCCAACAAATCTTTAGGATTTTACCCACCTCTTCAAGTGAGAAAGTGGTCTATTCAGACCTTTTTGGCCCATGTCCAGATTTAGGTGGAAAATCTAATCTTCTAAATATGTCAGCGTCGAAAGCTACCTCTGTTGTCAAGTTACATCATATCCATCTACTACTTTTGTCTTTTAGTGAATCTCTTTCCACGTTCTGATATGGTCTTCTCATCTAGTCTTCACCCAAGTTCCTTTAGGATTCGCCAACTTCTTCTTTTGTTATTAATCCTACATTTAGACACTAAAAATAGAGTAAAGCAGGCATGACGCTTATGTGGAGTGTATTTCTAAATATTTATGCATTTACAACATAATTTACGCGTTTTGATACAATTCTAATGTATTTTGGTCTCATTATTCGACCTTAAAGGTTATAATAACTTGTATTTCTACAAGTTATTAGAGGTCTTTCCTCATGGTCTTGTGTAGATCGCCTTGCTGGATGAAAGTAACGTGTTTAAGGTTAATAGGAAAAGATTCAAAGTGTACTATGAGGACAAAGATCGCGTTAAAGTCTTCATGGACTTAAAGTAAAACACCTTCATTTACATTCCCTTAACGCGTTGATACGTTTGTACAGTCTAACGCACATAAATTGTAATGAAAATGTATCATTTTATGCATCATTTAAATTGCTTAATTTTTCATTCTTTCTTTTTCACTTTATTGTTTTCTTTTCTTCCTTTTGTTCATTTCTTTATCGCTTTCTAGTTAACTTATTTTGTGTCTACGAGGAAAACAAAAGGAGATTAATTTTACACGAGCGTTATAATGTGACTTGCCAGAAGGCATGCAAATAACAATTAGGCGATAAGACCACTTAGTGTCTCAATTTCGTATCGCCTAAGGAGATGTGCCTTGCAAAGTGGAAATCGAAGTAGTGCATTAAATGCAATGGTAATTCAACTTTCAAAGGGACGCGCCGCCAATATGTCAGATCACATTTAATCACCTATGCCCTCGTGATTACACAGCGCTCTTCACGTATAAATAGCAAAAAGAAATCCTTAATATGCCCCATTTGGATCCTAAAGAGATATCACGAATTACTTGCTCTCTCCTCGTGTTCATCATCTTCGTCGAAAAACTCAAAGCCTTTCACCAAAAAATTCAAACCTTCAACACAATCTTCATGGTGAACAATAGAAAACCAACTTTGAAACCCCTAAGGCTTCCAAATTCCTCAAATGGAAGGAGGGTTCTTCAACCACACCATCGGCAAAGAAGAAACTCACTGAAAAACTTATCTCATCCCACAATAAACCTCATTCATCTTTCCCATAGAGTACTAAACCGAAAGGGTCTGCAAGGAAAATCTTCACCAAGCCCAAGCCATTAGAGAACCTCTTAACCATACGCCTTGATAGGCCTATTTCAGAGCAAGCCTAATGCCCATTAGAGCAAACCCAAGCACAATTGTATTTGCAAGCGATTTATAGAGAGAGGAGGAAGATATTTTCACAAGGTTAAGTGATTTAGAGAGAGTAAGAAAGGATAAGGGGAGAGATCGTGAACCAACTTGCCCCAAGCTACATCCACCTGAAGAAGGGAAAGGAAAAGGTGTTGGTGGCTGTAAGTTTTCCTGTTCGAGCTCCCATCATAGAGATTGTTGTTGAAGAAGAAGATAGGACGGTTGTGATAGACCTTCTAAAGAAAAGACAAGAAAAACATGAGGAAGAAGTTAGGAAGAATGAAGAGGAGAGGGAGAAAAGGAGAAGAGAAGACAAAAAAAAAAGAAGGAAGGAATGTGCAGAAAAAGCGTGAAAGATGGAAGAAAGAAAGGAAAATAAGGCAAAAAACACAAGAGAGGAAGGACTGAATGATGAGACCACTCGTCTCCGCCAGAAGGTTTTTAGAGAAGTTAAAGAATGTTGGATCCCTGGCGGAGACGAAGGAGAAGTTAGTGAAGATTCAGATTGCCAAGAAGAAAAAGGAGGATGAGAAGCAAAAAAACACTATTGAGCAAGCAAATTGAGAAGTTGTCAGGCAAAAACAAAACAGCGAAGGAGCAAGAAGTTGAGCACCTTGAGATGTTGGAGGAGAACTGGATAAAGAGTTAGAGACAATGAGCCCGCTTGAAAAGAGATTATCGTCTGAAGAGCCAGGTATGAAGACCACCGCAACAAAAGCCAAGAAAATTAAAGTGGGGCTATCCAGACTTGAGGAGGTTCAACAAGGCGGCAAAAAGGGACCCAAGGAATTAGCAACCTAACTAAATTTGAAAAGTGATTATTTCCTTAAAATGGGGCCCTTCCAAACTTCATCTTCTTGCCAATAAAGGCGTTTGGGTGGAAGAAGTTTTTCACTGGGGGGACCAAGGAAAAAATGGATGTGATCAATAAATTCTATGATGTGAAGTACCATCCAACTAACCACAATGTTACAATTGAAGGCGAGAAAATCTACTTTAACACCGAGGTAATTAATGAATTGTGCGATCTGCCCATTGATGCAGACTACCTTGGGCCTGAGATTATCACTAAACCCACAAAGGGGATCTCCAGGAAAGTGTTGAAGACCATCGCCTGGCTTGGTGCAGAATGGAAAATCACGACAATGAGGAGATATTAGCTATACCCACACCAGTCGACCACTGAAGCAAGTGTGTGGTTATTCTTCATCAATAAGAAGATACTCCCAACATGGCATGAACAGTATAGTTTCATCAGACTATCTAATGATCTTGTACTTCATCCTGACTCAGAAGGCATTTCACTTAAGCGTCATTATCCAAGGGGCCATCCTTGCCTGGATGGAGATTCTAAAGGGTGCCATGTCTTTCCCTTCCACGATGGAGAAACTTTGTTTGAAGCACATCCTTTCCCTCGTCATGCTACCTCAAGGAACAATTTCAAGTGGGATTTGCAATTAGGCAGCACTCGATAGAGTATTACGTTCCATCAAAACAAGGAAGAGGAGCATTGCATAAAAACATTAGGCCACAAGAAAAAGCCTTACAGAATGGAAGAAGAAGAAGAATTACCTACACCGCCGCCACTGAAAAGGAAAATCACATCAACTTACACTCAACTTACAAAGAAATTAAAAATGGATGCGAAGAAAGAAATGGTCAAGGAAAAGAATCTCCCTCGTGCAAGAAGACGGTCTAGAGAATTCTACCCGATGATGACTACATCTCCCTACCTTGCTACTTCAAAGACCCCCTTCTCCCAAAAATGATAATCCTCCTCGTTCTTCCTAAAATGACCGAACCATACCTCTACCGTCTCCTCCGCCACAAAACAACCTACCTTCACCCATCACTACTCATTCCCCCATCTTCTCAAGAGAGCTTAGCCCTAACTTCGCTCTATCCCAAAATCACCACCCTCCCCTCCCCCTCCACCATCATATTTCAACACCCCACTTCTTTTAAATGAAACCCTTCCCCCCAACCAACCATCTCTTCTAGGTGACGAAACTATGTGTCACCCATCCTTATTTGCCTTTCCATCAATCATCCAAAAATAATGGCTTGTCGTTCCCTGATTTCAATGAGCCTTTACCTAATATAAAGGTCATTCAGCAAGAAGTGATCCCCCTTTCTATGGAGGGAACCAAGAAGAAGGTTTCCATTGTTGTCTTATCTAAAGGGACACAACAAGAAATGACTCGACAACTGTAAATAAGCCGCAAGAAAAGGAGACATGAGTTAATGTTGATGACCCACTCTCCAAGGTAAACCAAACTAACCTCGGTGTACCTGCAAGCCTACTTTTGATTATTTTAAACAAGTTTTAGATGGGAAAATGGTTCATAGCGCGGATCATGACACGATGACAACAATGATGGAAAAAGTGACAGCTGAGAATGCCAAACTCAAACAGTTAGTAACCTAACAGCAAGAGCAGCTAGCAAAGATTGAGGCAAACCAAGAACAGTTATCATCAGCAGTCTCCAACCACACTTCCCTAGTCATTGCACAATCTGAAATGATGCAGCAGATGAGAGCACGACGTGATAGGCAGTTTCGAGTGTCAATGGAAAATACCCACATAGTGTTTGTCCAACGCATGCCTTCGTTTGTCATCCCACCAGAGTTAAAAGAACCCTACCTACCTCTTCAACCAGAAAATCTTAGAGATCCTAACCCCCACTAAGAACATTAAATTTAGGGGTGCTTTTACCCTTTCTGTAATTTCTTTCACTTTTTTTCAATCTATTCTTTTATAATCATGTATGCCTTTTCTTAATCAATGTAATACAAGTACAAAGTTTTTCCATTTATGCATTACACTTTTCTTATCACTTGCTTTCATTCTTCCATTCTCCATATTCTATCTTTCGTTGTTTCGCATGGATAACTTCTATGGTGATACTTTTGCAATTTCTAAGTCAACTAGTATCTGACAATGAAATTTTTCTTAGTGAAACATATTTCAAAATATTTTTGGTAATCTTTAGTCGAGCAAGCTTTACCTCATATCTCTTTTGTAAAATATTTCTAAGTCCATCTTATCATTCACTTTTTCACAATGAGAACCTTCTTACATTCTAAATTTAAGCGTGTACGAAGTCTGAGCTAAAGCTTTCGAAATTTTGAAAGAACTTTTCATGGCGTTTTACAATGTAATTATTCTATTAAAAAAATTGACACGTTCAAAATTAAAATACAATCAAGAAATAATTGAATAAGTCATGTGAATAGGAGTTCTAGTTATCTTAAGATTAAGATTAAATTATCTACGTCATCAATAATCGAATAAGTCAGTTTTATATAGTAAAAGATGTTATAACGTAAAAGTGACTATTTCATGGTCCAGTCTTATGTAATCTCTTTACATGGAATGCCTCCATTTTCATGTCTCACATGAACAATTCAAGATCACATTGTTTGAACTAACTACAAAGTTGGTCACATCCACAGTGTCCTTATTATAAGGCACCTAACCTTATTCATCTACTATAGACCGCTTAGGTTATATAATCAAACTTGATCCACGTATGTGTCTATACTTATAATTCAAGTTTACTCTAGATAGCCTTGGGATCTTAGTTTATTGGATCCAAGCTTAAAGTGTTCAATTTTCCTAATAATTTCTCAATAACAACTTTATTAAATAGAAAATGATTTTAAATTATAACTGCGAGTTTTAGACATTAATTCCAACAAATCATATAATTATCGAGCTTGTAATTGGATTAGAAGTGAATTAGAATTGAATAAAACTTCAAGTTAAATTTTGTCATAGCTTGCCTAAGATCACTTCTTGCGATCAAGTGGAGGCATGACCTCCTAGACGCTCAACACATATCTTCCCACAAGATATCACGTTGAATGCCTAGTAAGCGAAATTCACTGGACAATCAATCTTAATGCGAGATGAGAACTCAATTGAAAACACTAATGCGTTATTGATACTGAGTATAAGAGTACATTTAATGTGAGTACAAAGTTCCTTTAAAATGGCAAAATACATAACCTCAAAACAATAATTTAACTATTCTTGTCTAGCTTTTACATGCTATATGAGCTGATAGTGACCACTATCAAAATAATGTGATTGATGTTTGGTACGTTATGTGATAAAGATGGCAAGATAAAAGTTGGATGTTTTTTGCTACCTAGGGAAAACTAAAACAAAACATTTGAAAGATTAGACAAAAACGTCTAGTGAGTGAGGTCTTTTACCAACACATTGAGTAATTAAGTTTTGTCATAGCGTGTTGTAATTCATTTTGCCAAATTATATGATATAAATGGTTAAGCATTTCAATAATAACAGAACTGAGTTCTAATCCAATTATCTCAACACGTTAAGCAATTTACACAATCCAAATCTTAGCAACAAACATTTATAAATCGTATGAAAATCATTCCTTTCAAATCATTCAGAAGAAATCATATTCCATAAGTGTGCATCTCGCATAGTGCATTAAATCATATTTCAGAATTGCTCTGCATTCTTAATTACATCTTTGTACCATTTCAAAAGCTCGAGCACTTACCACACTTTTACTGGGTTGCATCTGTGCAAAGTAATCAAAGTGTCTTTATTCATTTACCTAATTCATTCTCAACTTTAGCTTTATATTCTTTTGAACTTTTCAAGAGAATTAAACTTGTAATGCATTAGATAAATATGACCAAATTTGAATAATCATCAATAAAACTAATGAAATATTCATACCCTCCTCGAGCTTTGACATTCATTGGTCCATAGAGGTCCGAAAGTACAAGCTTTGAAGGTGCTTTGTCTCTAAGACCTTTTCCAGTAAAAGATCTTTTGGTCATTTTTCCTTCAAGACAAGATTTACATGGAATAAAAAGTTATCTTCTAACTGACGTAGAAGTTCACTCTTAACCAATCTTTCAATCCTATTGAGATTTAAGTAACCAAGTCTTAAGTGCCATAAATAAGCATTAGAAGAAACTTTTTGTCTTTTATTTTGAGTTTCAACTATTTTAAACATTTCAGTATTAAAGGTGAATTTTTCTCTAGTTGGTCTTAATTTATATACATTGTTTTCAAGTATACTAAAACAAATTTGAATACCTTTATTGAAAATGAAGGCTTCATTGACTTCAAAAGATATTCTATACATTTGTTCCAAAATACAATATATAGATATTAAATTTATTTTTATTTGAAGTACATACAAAACATTCTAAAGTATGATATATCTATCTTCAGACTACAACTTTAAGTCTCCCACTGCTTCTGCTGAGACAACCTCTCCTGCTCTAACCCTTAGAGTGATCTTGTCTTCTAAAAGCCTTTTCCAATAACTATTTTTTTGAAATGAGAAGCAAATATAGTTAGTGGTTCCTGAATCTAGTATCCAAGTTGAAATTTCATATTCTACTGGTAAATTCCATGTTTCAATACCTAGTAAATCATATTTACCTCGTGCTTCCTTCTCTGATTTTTTCTCTACAAGGATTTTGGATAATTCCTTTTCCAGTTGCTTATTCTGGCCACAGTAGTAACATTTCCCTTTTCTGCAACCTTTTTTCCCCTGCTTGTCTTTGGAGTCTTCCCCTTACTCTTCTTTTTCATTTGAGCATTTGGTTTCAATGATCCAACTTTAGTTTTAAAGGACGATCCTCTTATAAACTTTTTCTTAGTGGTAGTAACTTTTGCTTCCACTTCTTTTTCCTTACTCAGGTTAAGAGTTTGGATTCGTGGAAGCTCATTCAAAATGATAGTTAGATCGAACTCTATCTTCTTTAAAGATGCATTCGTCTGAAAAAGTACAAAACTCTTCCGAAGATATTGTAAGATAAAGGTAACCTAATTAGTCTCATTAGTGGGTCCACCATTTACTTCAGCGATGTTGAAGTGCATCATCGTGTCCAGGGCATGTTCTCTAATAGAGATCCCTTTCTTCATTGTTTTGTGTAAATGTGTTTAATTGTTTCATGTCTTAGGGAGTATGACGGTTGTCCGAAAATCTCCCTTAATGAATCTATAATCGCATTAATCGTGGATAAGGATTTGTATTTCTTTGCCAAAACATCAGTCATATTGGCAAGAATATAGACACGGGCTTTATCATTAGCTTTGACTCATCGATCTAATGCTTCCCAAATAATTTAGTTAGCATTTGAGGTTGGAGTTTGAACATATCTTTATTGAATATAAAATATGTTTATCATTTGCGAACTGAGTTTTTATAACATAAAACTCAACAATAGTTTGGATAAGAGATGAGGTTGAGAAATTCTAGTCGGTGTTAAGCTACAAGAACAAGCAAAGTTGTAGGCATATACAATCATTAACACGTACTTTAATTATAACACTTGTTTTAGTCTCTATTTGTGGTGACACAAATCCCTCCTTACCATTCTTGAATTAAGAATTCATGTTGAATT
>JBBPDI010103851.1:0-10348 GCA_037974545.1 Cucumis variabilis
TGTATTATTAAATAAAAAAAAATAGTAGAAAAGATCTTCACATATGCTTTCCTCTATTGGTTAGGGAAAATTATAAAATTTGAAAATTTGGTGATTGAATATCTTGAGATTAGAATATTTGTACAAGTACACTTGGAGAGCTGATGCGAAATTTTGCATGATATGATGAGTCTACATTTTCAAACTTTTTAAGTTGAGCATTAACAATAAATTTGGCAAAGGTAAAATAAAAAATTATGAGGGTAAAAAACCAGCCGAACCAGAATGATTTGGTTTGATTCAGTTTGGATTGGTTTATAAGCATAATAGTATCGAACCGAACAGGCTCGATTCGGTTTGGTTTGATTTTTGGTTCACAATTAGTTTAGAAATTTATAATTTTATTTTATCTGAGCATGTCTCCTCCCTCTCTAGGCTCTATCATTCGTTATCTTTATGTCTTTGTTGCTCCATTGTTGTTCTCCATTGAAGCTCTCAACATTCTCTGTCGAAGCACTTGTTGAGATTTTGCCTTCTTCTTCGGTAAACTCTCTTTCCCTTTTGTTGGGTTCGTCATCATTTTCTGCTTCTCGTCGTTCACCGTTCTCTATTTCTGACTTTAGGGTCCTTTTGTACATCTTTAGTTTGTGCTTTTTAATGATTTTTAATTATCCGTTTGAACTTTGCAATTATCAATAGGTTATGTAGACATTGTTGTTTGTTAGATATATTTTCCATTTTTTTCCTTTGTATTCTTCCAATTACCAATTTTCAGTATTTTTGGAATTTGGGTGAATATTTGAATTTGTTTTCAACTTTTTAGGGATTAGGTTACTCTACTGGTACTAGGATTTGGTTTTGGATTTGGGGTTTGTTTCTTTTGCCTTCTTAAGTTGTATGTTGGTCCTTGTTAACTTTATGAATATGTGTTGTGTTATATTCAAATCTCTTCTAGTACTAGAGAGAATACTGAAAAGATGATCTGTTTCCCTTTTTTATTATTATGCTTGATGATTGTAGTTGGATTTGACTTGTTCTAGGGTGTTTTTGGATAAGAACTTGGGATTTCTGATTATACTAACTTGTATTGAGAGTGAAATTATATCTCAGATTACAACTTAAAAGAACCTGAAATTCATGTTGGGTAAACTTGAAAACATAAAAGAAAAGAACATGTAACCTCTATGTTGAAAGCTGAAAAATAGCTACAAAAAAGGTTGTTTTTGCTTTTAGGATTTGACCAGAAACTTTTTACTGTTTCTTTGACGAAGGTGAAGACCGTCATTAAAATATTGCAAGCAAATGAGCATAGAGATTAAAAAGCAACAACTAAAAACAAAATTGTTAATCAGACAAGACTTTAACGACTTAAAATCCTTGGTGTTTCTCAATGTCGATTTAGGGTGGATACAACCTTTAACTTGGGAACTTGGTTACTTAATATGCTTGTTATGTCTTGAAACAGAATTTAGAGCTTTTCTTTAGTCCATATACTTGAACAAAGTCAGCTTAAACTATGATACAAAATTTCCACCTTTTTTTAACACTAAACTTAGATCGCTCTCTCATGTTGTACGTTTGCTTGTTCGCGTGTGTATTCAATTTTAAACGTGGAATATGATCGTAGATTTAATATGATGGGCTCTAATTGAGTGACTGTTATGCTACTAAATAGGGCTATGCGTTAAAAAGATGCACTCATATTCATGCATTGCTAAATCGTTAAAAATATTTGTTATTGTGCAAGTTTTCCTTTCTATTGTCCAAGTTTTCCTTTCTATTGTCCAAGTGTAAGCGAAGAGAGGTTTCTGGTAAGTCCAAGGTCGAACACAAATAATTTAAGCTCTTAAGTTATCCTATTGGACAGTTAAATCATGCGGTATAATCTATACGATAAAACATATGAACACAATATATTTTCTATCTTAACTATTTACACGACAGTGCTTTGACAATGCAAGGTGAGCATGACGAATTGAGGAAGATGGACAATTGAACTCATTATAGACATGGCGAGGAAAGAATAGTCTAATTATCTAAAGGCAATAAATTGTGTTTAATTATTCAAGGCAATACAAAGCATGTTTTAACTCTGAATTAGGGTGAGCTGCCTCTCAGCACTTTTTGCCATACTTGCTCGACTTTCAGGATCCAAATACACAAAGTTAAACTATGATTTATATCTAATCATTTTATAAGCATTCTAAGTTGTCTCTCCTTGATTAAGGCGAGCAACCTCTCGGTGCTTTTGACACACACATTGTTATTTTGCAATGAATGCAAAGGACAAAATTGGCTACAAGATTGTATTGCTACAACCTTCTCGACAATCACGTGGTTAAATGCGTGTTCTCATTTGTCAGCTGATTACAATCAGAACCACTGTTCTTCTCTTGAATATACAATGTTCTTGAAATCCACACTTAGCTCAGCAAAACTTAAAACACAAATACTATGATTCTCTAAGCATTAAAATACATTCTTGCTAGCAAGCTATTAAACAGATCAAAGAAGGCAATAAATGAAAATACGGGAGAATGAAAGAAGAAATGTAGTGGATTGAATAAAATAACTTTAGGCCTCTCGACCATGAGGTACAAATTACAATATAGTACAATATAGTACAATATAAATACAAAGTGGAAGATAGAATAAGGAACTACGTCTCTTAGTATGATTTCTCATCCTCTTTGGCTCTAATTTTTGCCTATTGATGAGGGGGAAGAACTCTTCTCTTTTGCTCTTGACTCTCACCTAGAAACTCAGGGAAAGGGAGGATGGACAATGTAAGAACTTGCTCTTCGGCCAAAATTTTGCACACTTGTTCTTGAGTGAGAGGCTCCATTTATAGACGAGAGTTGTTGTTGACAGGACACCACGCATCATTAATGCATCTGAAGAGCTGCAACGGCGCCGCACAGACATTCTTTCGTCCTTTTTCCTAACTTTTGCGCCAACCAATTTTATTTGCTAGTGCACTAAACGACTAGCTTGTTTCTTTGTTCTCGCATTGGCTAAACGCGTCTTTTCGAGTAGAAGTTATTTCGCTAAGCTTCACTTCTTTTGCCTAAAATCTTGCGATAAGAGCACTAAAACGCAGTAAAATAGGGATATGGCTCTTCCGCATCATGTTATTCGGAAGTTAATCAAATCGCCTACTTTTTCTCTTGTTTTTTTCTATTCTTATACGTTTAGACTTCATTATTTTACATAAAAGGCTACAATGACTTGTATTTTTGCAAGTTATCAACATTCACACTTTATTTTCACTACTTCATGTGATTATACTTCTTAGTTCTTAATTCTTTTCCACTTCAATTGATATAAGATTGATTGCTTCGGTGTCCATCATCTTTCACATTATAAGTTATGTTTAAATTTATTTGCATAGGATGACTTCATTCTTTGTAAACAAAACTTCAAAATAAAGTTGTTCTAGCTAGTAAAATTGCTAAAAAAAAAAGAAAATCTATTGAACCACCATCATCGACATGGGAACATTTTATAAAGGTGGAAGGATGTGATTCTATATATCCTAGGGTTGCTTGTAACACTGTGGGGCTACATATGTCTGTGATTCGAAAAAAAATGGTACAACTAATAGTATAAAAAAAACATTTAGAGAAATATAAGAAGTATGCAAATCAATTGGAAGATAACGTTGAAGGAGAGAGAGATTTTGAAAGTAGTTTTATGGCTACATCATTCAATTAAGAAAACTGTAGAACAATGTTTGCTTGTATGGTCATCTTAAATGAATTGTCATTTAAATTTGTAGAAAGTGAAGAATTTTGTAAATTTTGTCAAACATTAAATCCAAAGTTTGTAATTCCATCAAGAGTAATTATTGCAAAGGATTATCTTTAAACGTGTATATGAGGGAGAAAAAAAAGTTGGAGAGTGCATTAACTCGAAGTGACCAAAGAGTTTGCTTAACAACTAATACATGAACTATATGTTTGTGACCAAAGAGTTTGCTTAACAACTAATACATGAACTATATTTATAAAAAAATATGTTTGTGGCTTCAAATATATTTTTTTATAAAGTTTGTTTGATCCAAGAAATAATTCGTGAATACTTGTATGAGAATGCATTATTGAGTCAGATGACATTAAACATATAGATAAAATTCAACAAGTATTGGACTATAACTACAAGTGAGAAAACCAATTTATTAGTATATGTTTTATTAGTTCTTAACCCTAGGTACAAGCTTATTTTTATGTGAATTATTGTTTTAATAAATTTTTTAAGAAAAATTCTACAAAAAAAAATGGACGAATGATAACTCTTATAAAAATACAAGTTATTATGGCCTTTTAGATAGAACACTAGAACCAAAACACATGATAATGTGTCAAAACGCATAGCTTCTATCGCAACTTCATAAATATAAGAGAATACAACTTACATAAGTCTCCACACCTATTTTACCCTATTTTTCAATGTTTTATCATGGGATTGTAAATAAAAGAAGAAACAGAAATCGTAGAGGTTTGAAAACCATTAAATCATATAATATTCTAAGAGAATACAACTAATGGTTTGAAAACCATTTCACAGTATTGAAATTGTAATCATCAAATCAAGCTTTAACATTATAAATCATGCTTGAACACATATAAACTTTTCATAGAAATCTCTTTTTGAAACACTTTCTCATTTGAAATCATCTTTCAAAATAGTAAAGCATAATCATAACACATTTAAGAAGAAAATCACTCACAGTTTGCAGATCAAACCCTTGGTCGATAAGCTTTCCCGATTTCCTCTTGTCCTCAAAATTCTAGTGAAAGATTCAACCGAATGTGTCCTGTAACCTCCTTGAAGTAAATACTGTTCAGTTTTTATCCGAGAATGACTTTTCTCTCTTCTTTTAACTCAAATGTAACTTTTCCTTTCTCAAATTAAACCAAAAACCCCAACTTAAAAAATAGACTCAAAATCGAAACTTTTGAGACTAATTTCACTAAAAACACCCAAATGGATTGTGAGAAATTCAATACTGAAGCTAGCCTATTTATAGAGTCCCTTGCATGAGTACAAGTTGACATCTCATCCTTGCTTAAATCCACCTTAAACCTTCTTAAGATACCTCATGCTTACTTTTACACTTCAAAACGCATGCTAACAAGGCTTTGACACTTCACTAAAACCTTAAACCACTTGCCTTTATCATGCCACATAGTTGTCCAAAACATATAGCTAACTTCCAAGGTCATCTCGCCTAGTTTCACGCCAGACTACATAACCTGACTTAGAAAAGTTATAACTTAAAATTCGTAATTCTTTTAATAAAACTTCCTTCTACAAAGTTTCTCTAAACTAAGTTACCTTTCTTACCGCAAAAGTTCAAACCAAACTGCCAAACTATGCGTTCTGTAGCCTTCTGGAAGTGCACCTTACTCAGATTCACTCACAAACTGACCTTCTCGCCTTCTCTTATCCAAAACGCCCAACAACCATCCCTAATAAACTAGATTCAAGTTCTAAACTTTTATGACCAATTGAGTGCAACCGCCCAAGTGAGTTGTGAGAAACTCCTTTCCGAAGTTAGCTTAAACACCTAACCTCTATGATCCTTCTTTCTCACCAACCTTAAACACTCAAAACGCCTAAAGTACTATTCCTTGATACTTTACCAAAAATTTTCCTTCTTTCAAACCTCTTAAATTCTTTGAAAAATCTAAGATACCTAAAGTTCATGTCTTACAACCACAAGGCATACATATTCCAATATTTACAAGGCTAGCTAATTACACATCCAAAAAATAATAAACTACATTTCAAATTCATTTTGAAGATCTTCAAACATGCCAAAATCTGAATTACATTGTAGTTTCCAAGTGTAGTTGCCAAATTCATTTTCAAACTCACAATAAATTCCACAACATTCTATAACAACAACATTCCACAACTAAAACAATTCATCAATTCATTAAAAAGTTCATCAAATATGTAATCAAACGCACATAAAGAACATTTTAATTTACAAGAACATTTTAATTTGAAAATTTTCAAACATGCCAAAATTTGAGAGTTTCCAAATCCATTTTCAAACTCACTACGTTTAACAATGCATCACCCACAATAACAACAAAAACATAAAGAACAAAAACACTAACAACAAAATCAACAACAAAAATAAAAATAAAATGTACAAAATCAACAACAAACTAAAAAAAAAATCAACAAAATCCACTACAAAATCAAAAATATTTACACATTATTGATGAGAAAAGAAATTATATATCAGTGGGTTGGCGACAGCCACAAGTGAAGAAAGGGGTGGCAGCGATAGCAAGGAGAATAACACATAGAGAGGGCCTTGGCAATCACAAAAATAAATATTTAACATTTTTTCTAAACCCTAAACCAAAATAAAGAGAGAAAAAAAACTAATTCTTACCGGCGAGGGGCAGATGGTGGCTCACAAGCGGTTACCACGGAAGGGGGGAGGCAGAAGGCGACGACAGGGGTGGACGGTGGACGGCGAGCGAGGATGGATCTTCCTCTTTCTTTTTCAGCCTTGAGTCTCTCCCGCGTTTGTGTTTCTCTCTTCTAGATCTAGTTTACAGATTTGGAAGAAGGTTTTTTATAGGGGCACTCCCGACGCACCATGAGATGCATCGGGAGTGTCCAACAGTTTTGACGCCATTAGTTAAACATCATGATTGCTCACACAAATCTCGACGTCTACATGCATGACGTTGGGATCTAAGAAATAATTACTTAATTGTTTCCTTTATGCCGACGATGTATTGAGATTTTCGTTGGTATTCCTAACATTTAACTACTAATGGCGTCAGAAGTACCCAAATCATTCCCAATGTTTAAAATAAGGCATAGAAGAATGGTAAAGCTTCTGACAGGCGTCTTACTACGTCGACAGACGTCCTGTCTCCCAATGCTTCAAATCCCATATCCCGACGTGCTAAAGACGCATCGAGAAATACTGATTTTCTTGATGTGTTACAAAAGTAAAAGGAAACAAATTCTTATAATGTAATTATATAAATGAAAGAATGCATGAAATGGAAAAAAAAAAAAGAAAAGAAAAAGAAAAAGAAAGATAAACTGTTAAAATGGAGAAAGAAGATTACCTGAATGTGATAACAAAATGTATATATAAACTGAAAAAGAATAAGATAAAACCGAATTTGATCAATCGAAAAAGAATAAGATAAAATCGAATATCGTTACCAATTTGAATAGTTATTTATAGAGAAAAATAAGAAGATACAAAATTTTGTTTTAATTAAAAATAATGAAATAAATTATAGTTAAGATCTCATAACTTTACATTACAATTTATGTGTAAATGTAGATTAGTTAAACTTTATATTATTGCATATGGTAACTAAATTACCTATATTAGTAGAGAAAAATAAGCTTTCTTGAAAAAAAAAAATCTCAATTAAATCATATAATATTCTAAAAGTGGTTTTCGAAGGCAAAATATCATCCATAAAAATAGGAAAGAGAAAAGTTTGTGCTTAAGCACTCCAAACAAAACAGATTATATTTTTACTTTTGGAATGACAAACTTTTTTATTACGAGCAATTCACCGTAATAATTAAATATACAACTTGTTATATGATAATAGGTACAAAATAATGAGGAACCAATCAAAATGTTTTAATTCAAATTTAAAATATCAAATGAATAAGAAATTAATAAAAGATTTTAAGATAAATTATACATCATAATCAAATTAGTGATAAAGAAAATTAAAGATTGAATAACCTTAAATATTTTCAAAGATTAGTTGAATCAAAACAAATCATATATAAAACAACAATTTAAATTAAAAAAAATCAGCTACTTTATCTCTTATTGAAATATCATAATCATTGTCTAGGCTACTTTATTTCTTGAATCTGTTAGGTTTGAATCTCACCACCAAATATTTTCTCTTCATTCGCTAGGTCGAAATATCATAACCAAAGTTTATGTTTCAATAATTGGACTACTTTTCTTTCTTAAATTCGTACAATCTTTACTTTCTAAAAGGTGTTAGGGGATGAAACACTTTGGTTTCTTCCTTTGCTCCATTTAATAATTGGTTATTTGTTATATGTTGTATACGTTTCACTCATTAAATAATTTTTTTTTAAAAAAATTATATATTCACATTGAATGAAGTTTTTTTAAAAAATATTTAATTATTTATCTTGGTTTTCACGGATAATAGTAGATTTAAAGAAAAAAAGTCTACCAATTAAATAATTTATATATTCACTTCGTTTTAAAAATGGGTCTTTTAAAAAATATAACAAGTGATCTTTTAAAAAATATAACAAGAGATGTTTACACAATATAAAACAATTTCGAAAACAGAAAAAACCCACAAGTTCACAATGAAAATATAAAAAATATCCCGTAATTAATTACTCAAATCTAAACGATTTTTTTTTTCAAAATTTGTTGATACATGATCGTTTAGATTTGGTATACGATCGTTTATATTTGAAACATGATCGTTAGTATTTATATTTGAAATATGATCGTTTAGACTTGTTTAAATTTGGCTACCTAAAGATTCTTTGGTATAGATTTTACTATTTTTTTACACG
This sequence comes from Cucumis variabilis, assembly GCA_037974545.1. NCBI lineage: Eukaryota > Viridiplantae > Streptophyta > Magnoliopsida > Cucurbitales > Cucurbitaceae > Cucumis > Cucumis variabilis. The sequence continues at coordinate 8,560 of JBBPDI010103851.1, forward strand.
ATTATTTAAATTTAGCAATCCAATATTTAATGATTTTTTTCCACAATATTTTATATTTATCACACGATTAATAACAGTTTGAAAAAATATTTTTAAAAATTTCATAAAAGAAAAAGATAATAAAAAAATTGTAGAAGAAAGAAAATGGAAAGAAATGCAAACGAAAATATTTTTAAAAAAATTGCAAAAGGAGAGAAAAAGAAAATTCCAAAAGAGGAAAGGAAGAAAGACGATTAAAAAAAGGACAAACTTGAAAGATTTAAAGGAATAGTCATTTTTATGAATTTTTTTTATTTTATTACATATTTGGTCGGTTTGTTATATTTATAAATATTAACTTTTAAAAGTTTTATTTGATTTAAGTAAACTTTAAGAAAAGAGAGTTTTCTTAAAAATATATTTCTATTTATTTTGACTTTCAGATTGAATGAGTATAAAATTGAAAAACAAAATTGTATGAAGTTTTAAAAAAATATTATTATCTAAAAAATCTCATCAAAATCAATAAATAATTTTAAAATATTATTATAAAAAATCTCATCACAATCAATAAATAATTTTTTTTTTTAAAAAAAAGATTATACATATACGTCTGGAAGCTTTCCAAAAAAAAGAACCATCCCCCATTTATTTTGTCTTTAGCAATAAATTAGTAGATTTGGAACATAAATCTTCATTATTCAGTTAACGTAACGAATCTTTTTAAAAATCTCTAATGTCTACTTCATCTTAAATTAAATAAAAAAAAAATATCGATTTTTTTCAAACATTTTGAAAACGGAAAAGCTCATAAATCTAATATAAGAACTTTTTTAAAAATTATTTTAAAGTATTTTGTGGTTGTATTTTTTAAAAAAACCTTTAATAAATAAAAATGGATCTGTATTAACAAGTTTCTTTTGTTGGGTAAAACTTAAAAGTAGCTCATTATCAGGCCTCTTTTATTTGTTTAAGGTCGGTTATATCGGGATTGAATTTTTAATTGTATAGTTGTTTCTTTTAAAAGAAAAAAGAAAGAATAGTCCTTTCATTTAGAAAAACTAAATAGACTATGTTTTTATTTGTAATAGAAGTTATTATTTTTTATTTTGAGGCTCCGTGGCTATAAATGCAAATATTATTAGTTACTTTGTATTTGAAAATATTATATGGTAAAGTACGACGTTACATTTTTTTTGAAACACTTACAAAAATAAATAGAGTTCATGTCACTATATTTTCTAAATTGCAAAAATAACAAATTTAAAAATCATAATTTATAGTCCTATAATAATCCTTTGATAGACAGTCGTATGATATTACTAATTACTTGTCATATTGGAGGTATAATGAACTGTTTTTTCTAATTTTTTTGTCATCTGATACGATTTTCCTTATACTTTTGTAAGAGAAAAAAAAATCTTATTTATATAAAATTTTGACAAAAACCAATAGCAAGCCTTACCACAAATATTGATTTTTTTTCTTGGGGCTTTAACTAAATAGTCTAAATATTGAATTCAAGATTGTTATAATTTTTACAACATATCGGATACAAATTGTTCAAATATTGAATTCAAATGTCCAAACTATCCATCTCTAATATTAATATTAGAGAAAAAGAAAAAGAAAAAAAAAGAAAAGAAAAAAAAAGAGTGAAGAACGGTTTTATTAAACCCTATTAAAAAAATGGGACTACATTAAATGGTACATCTTTTTGGAATATTCATTAATTAACGTATATATATTGTAATTAATGTTATGGGTTTTTATTTAATGATTATTGTTTTATTTTATTAACTAATATGGG
>JBBPDI010103886.1:0-25936 GCA_037974545.1 Cucumis variabilis
GCTCGAATAAAACATGGAGGGCATGTGTTCAATCAAACTCAACCTCTACAGCTTTTTGAGTATCACCCCCTTTGATAAAAAATATTAAATAACCAACCAACAAGCTAAAATTTCAAACAACCTGACTAGTGGATTGACATCAACAACTAATGACCCAAAAATAAAAACCAATGTCATCATTCAGTCATTACATCAAAATATTGTGGACATTACAAAATAGAGTAAACACAAGATGCATTAAAACAGACATAAGATGTATATTCATCAATTCAAGTTCGGCCAACTCAAGCTACTTAGAGCATATGATTTATACATCTCTAGAAGCTAAAATTTTCAATCACAATATAATAAGAACCCTCTCAATCCATAAAGCAAATATTCAACAACTTGGATTTGAGAGCAAACAAAGTAAGATGTAAATTTCAACAATAGCATGAAAATATGTGAATAACAAATATCCATAATGAGAAAATATTCAACAACTTCATTATATACAAGAGGATCGTATGACTACATGAGGCATCAATAACTTTGACTCTAGAGCCCTTACAATGGATTAAACTAGCATATCAGTTGTCCTTAAAACAAATAACTTGCAAATCAAGTGAATATATAAGGTAGAAATACCTTTTTGGAGCCAAATAAGTCATTCTCATTGCCTTCGAGATCGCAAAAACCACTCTTATTCCTTATATTTTTCGTAAACATAACATTAAATCAGTAAACACGAAGAAATTTCACACCAACTATTCATTTCAAATAATACAAAATTTCACCTGACTACCTATTTCAAATAAAACAATTCTTACTCCAATTTAATAAGCTAACCTAAAGAAAAGGCAGTACGGGAATAAATTCAATATAGAAGGGGAAAAGCATTGGCTTATCATTATAAAGACCTTTTATTTCCACTTTGTTACCTTGAGTTGCAATCTCCATTAAACTATGGCATTAATGATTTCCAAATTCATTAAGATATTGATTACCTTAGGTCAAACATAGCTTTTTAAATTTTATAATAACTAGCAAATAATAATAATCAGAAGATTACCTTTGGTTGCCCTACTTGTATACAACTTGGTGTGGGATAAATAACCTTGTTCATAAGCCACAAGCACAACTCATCACCTAAGACTATACCTGAACCTCTAAACTTTGGTTAATTCTCCAAGTAAAGTTCACACAGTTGTACAGAACCTATTGAAAAAATTATGTTCAAGTAAGATCGTAATTGTGAAGTTCAATCTACTCCACTGAAATTAAGTTATAATGAGTTTCAGAAAGGTGAGCAAAGTGAATGAGGGAATGAAATGATGCCTTAAACTAAGAAGCATGTAAGCCAGCTAGCCACAATAAAGAAAGGAAAAGGGTAATGGAAGGTGCTCAATTTTACAACTTTGTAGAAGTAAATAAGCCTTAGATACCAAAGAATGAAAGAACTAGGGGAATGACATTATAATTTAATCACAAGAAACTAATTAACCATTCATTTCCTATTGCTCTATAACTCTATTTCTAAAGCCACCCCACTAGAATAAGGAAGAATATAAAATCAAATTATATAAAGACCTTTTCGAAAAATACATATTAGAAGAAAAATTCTCATCCAATGGTGTATTAATTAATATTGCATTGCAGAAAAGCCTATGGTAAATGTCACAGAATAAATTGTATTTCAAGTATTAGTCATCAAAGCCACCTCTCTAAAGTTTATGTTCGTTAATATGTACTTGAGGAGTAAAAAATAAAAGAGTTAGTATTTTGATTAAGGAAGTTCAAGAGTTTTGAAATTTTTTTCCTGACATAGAAAGCTCAAAGTCTTCAACAATGTAGTCTCTACAACAAAGTTTTTGTGTTTTCTTCCTCTGACAACTCCATCTCTATCAAGTTCAACCTAAAAACACTTTCAAGAAATTCAGTATTCAATCATTATTCCCGAAAATGAAGACAATATATAGATTACTACAAGCTCAAAAATGCAATTTAACCATATGGTTTTTGAAAGGGAAAAAGGAGAACAGATTTCAAAGTTTCGGTTCCAAATGGTTTTTGAAACTCTCATCAATGGAAGATTCATAGTTTATCATCACCATCATCATTTTCCTCCATATAAACCACTGCCTTTGTTCTTCATTAGTCCATCAACCTTCATTAAATTCCACAAATTTTCCCATCTCCTTGGATTCACAAACTACTACTACCTTAACATCAACATAAACAAAAATTAACCATAATAACAAAACAAAAACATTACTTATTTTTCATTATTAACCTCTCCATCTTCTTCTTTTTTCCTCATTTTCTGGATTTTTTCCCTTTTTTTACTTACAGTAACTTTCTCACATGATATCAACAATAAAAAATCACCATACACATGATATCAAAAATCAAAATCACAAGTTCTACAAAAATCACAATCACAAGTCCAACAACCATGCAATCACAATCATCTAGAAAAGAATAAAAATCAAAGTAAATTTAGATAAGCGATTTCCAAACCAAACAAGAGCAAGTGGAACTTACATTTTTTACTTTGGGATCGTTCAAGGTGTTCAACGGGCAGCACTTCAAATGCAAATCTGGCCATGGTTTGCAAGGGTAAGTATACCAGTTCCAACCTTATATACTAGATTCGAGTTTAGATAAATGATTTCAAAACAAAAAAGTACTTACCATATCCAAGCTTGTATGCAGTGGTGGTCGACTGGGCACACGATGGTGGCGATGGTGGTGGATTCAAAGATGACTGGGCACAAAGGATTCTTGCGATGGAAGCACGACGACGATCAGGCATGGTGGTGGATTCAAAGAATTATTAATGTTAATAAGAAATTAAAAATGGGAAGAGTTATTAATGTTAATTTTTAAAAAATACAAAAAATTAAAGAAAAAAATTAAAAATAGGTGGATCATTGATGTCGGTTTAAGAACGACATTAAACCCTTATCATTGATGTCGGTTTAAACTCTAAAACAGATATTAAAGATCCGGCTTTTCAAAAACGACATTATAGATAATTTTTCATTTTTTTCACCCGACATTAAAGGCGAGATTTCTTGTAGTGTTACTTAATTATGTTGTGTTGTTTTCTTTTTGTTTTGTTTTATTTGTTTTTTTTTATGTAGATTAAGTTGCATCTTACATAAATGTATAAGTGTTGAATGTTACATGTCATCGATTTTTGTGAGAATTTTGTTTATGTCTTGGACTCTTTTCGAAGTAAAGTTAACGAATACATTCATGGAGTCATAAATGTGTAAGTGTACTTACGATTTACTTCTTATTTCAGTTTATTGTCATCTAATTTTAATGTTTTCCAAGGAATAAAGGATTAAAAACATGGCAAGCTAAGCACGATTTACAACATTATTGGTCAACTCCAAAATGGAAACCTATAAAGGTAATTTGCATTGACACATAATTATTTTCAATGAATCATAAGAATAATTTGTATCCAATGTATATACATGTAGTGTCCTCGTCAATTGGATTCTGTAGGGTGTGGATATTATGTCCAAAAGTATATGAACAAAATAGTGCATAATTCTAGTATTCCCATCACTAGCTTTGTAAGTTTCTACCTTCTCTTTTTATATGTTACAATTGAATAAATGATCTAAACTCATTCTTTCAGTACCTTTGTTTTTGTGTAGTTCAATACAAAAAATACATATAGGCAAGAGTAGATTAACGAGATTCGAACAAAATGTGCAAGTTTTATTATCTGATTTGTGTAAGCTTTTAAAGGTTTTTTTTAATAATATATAAGTTACTAGTTGATTTTAGTTTGTGAAGGAACTAGTTGTTGTACATACTTTACTTTTGGGTTTTTTTGCTTGTAGTTTTTGAAGTAGGTGTTGTATTGTAGTTTTTTACTGTCACTATATTTGTTGTAGTACTATATGGAAGTGTGGAAAATGTCTATTTGTTGTACATACTTTAGTTAGTGGAGGAACTTGTTGTCACATACTTTAGTTTTGTAATATATCATGATCTTACATATTAGTTTTAGATCTTGAGTTTTCACATATAGTAGTTGTATATAGTGTATTTATTGATATGTGATTATATATAGGTGTTGGATGATGTGTATTTATTATAGTATTATATGAAAGTGTGGAAAGTGTGCTGGTATATTAGGTGTTGGATTTTGTGCATTTTAGGTGAAATAGAAGTATTACTAATTTACCATGGAGTAATAGGCATTTTATAGCTAGCAAGCGTGCAATAGTTTTTTTATTGGTTTGCCATGGAAGTGTGGAACAGTGTATGCTAGTTTTTTAGGTGTTGAATTCTATAGCAAATATTATTGGTTTACCATGGAAGTGTGAAAAAGTGTATGCTAGTTTTGTAGGTTTTTTAGGTGTTGAATTCTATAGCTTGAAATTTTTTTTCTTTTTCTTTTTCTTTTGAAGTTTTATTCTTTCAATGTGCAACCTTTTTATGGTCATGCTTTGTGCAAACTGAGTAGTGGGATAGATATACATAAATTAAGTATTGATTTTAAAAATATATATATTTGTATTGTTTTAGGAGTCTTTCAAATAATTAAGGGGTGCTTCGGAATGTTAGGTAAGTATTGTTCCTAAAAACTCTTATTTGTTCAATCTATAGTTTGATCTTATCAACTAGATATGATACCAAATCATAGTTATATTATATGGTGTAATTTATAAGGATATGTAATTACCTGACGTTATTTATACTTTTTATCATCTTATTAAGATTAACTTTATAACTTCTTGGGATATCTTCTCTAATACTTTATATTCATCTTTTCTTGTAGATAATATATTCTCTCATGACACGATAGTTTTATTTTTTAAGGTTGTATTGATATCTTTTCACTTATAGTGAGATTGTTTTAGATTATCATCATTGGCCAGATGTGAATATAAATTTTCGTGATTTGACTAAAATCCCCATCCAAAGTATCACAATCTCTCTTATTTAGTGCATTGAAGTTGCTAAGATGCCACATTTTTTTCTAAAGTTGTTTGTTAGAATTCTAAAAATTAAATGGTTTATTTTGATATTGTTTGTAGAATTGATTGAAGTCATATCGGGTTGAAAGCTAAGCGATTGTGTTGATAGCTAAGCAATCGTTGAAGATTGAAGATTGGGAAAGCATTTAAGATTTCTTATTTAAGTCTTGTATTAGGATCTTGTTTTATGTACTATTGTAGAATGTATATTCAAACACAATATTAAGATTTCATTTTGTCTATACAAATGTAAAAGAAAAATATTGCAGTTTCTAAAATAATATTAATTTTATTGATTTGTTGGCATAAGAAAAAATACTCATCTATAGGTACCTAATGTCGGTTTATAAAAAATGGACAATAATGCAACAATTAAATAAAAATAAATTTATAAAAATAAATAAAAAACAAGACGTTAATGTTGGTTTTTAAGTGACATCAAAGGCCAACCAACACTAAAGATCTTTAATAACACCATAAAAATGACAGTTTTTAAACCGACATCAAATCAGAAACGACATTAAAGACCTTTAATAATGCTAGCATAGATGTCGATTGCCAACCAATACTAAAGGCCATTAATGTCAGTTTTAAACCGACATTAAATGCCAGATTTCTTGTAGTGCTTGTTTGGAAACCATAAGATTGTTAGTTTCTCTTGCTGCTCAAAATAATTGGAAGATCTCTCATATGGATGTCAAATCAGTGTTTTTTAATAGATATCTAGAAGAAGAAGACTACTTAGAACAACCTTTTGGTTATTTTGCGAAATGCCAAGAGGATAAAGTTCTAAATTGAAGAAGGCATTATACAGATTGAAACAAGCACCAAGAATGTGGAATAGCAGAATCAACAAATATTCCTTGATAATGGGTATTTGAGGTACCCTTATGAACATTCTCTTTATATTAAGACTAATGGTTATGGAGATATTTTGGAGGTTTGTTTGTATGTGGATGACTTAATTTTTATAGAAAATCGTACAAGTATGTTTGAAGATCTCAAGAAGGCGATGACCTAAAATTTTAAATGACAGATATAGGGCTGATGTCATATTATCTTGGCATTGAGGTGAAGCAATCAGAGGAAGGTATTTTCATCTTTCAAGAGCAATATACTAGAGAAAATATTATAGAAAAGTTCAATATGATCAATTCTAAGCCTATTACAACTCTGATTGAAACTGGGACCAAATTGTCCAAATATGAAGAAGGAGATGTTGATCCTTCATATTTCAAAATTTTGGTTGGAAGTTTGAGATATTTAACTTGCACAAGACCAAATATTCTTTTTAGCGTTGAATTGGCGAGTCGATCTATGGAATCTCCTACAATAACTACTCATTTGTAATGCTCGATTTATAGAATCTCCAAATATGAAAGGTATCCTTGACTATGGGTTATTTTATTCTTCATCTAAAGAATTCAAGCTTGAAGGCTATTGTGATAGTGACTAGGCTGGAAATACTAATGATAAAAAAAGCGCTAGTGGATTTGTTTTCTTCGTTGGTAATACTGCATTTACTTGGAGTTCTAAGAAGCAACCTATTGTGAGATTATCCACTTGTGAGGCCGAATATGTTACTGCAGCTTCATGTGTATGTCATGCAGTTTGGTTAAGAAATTTATTAAAGTCAGTTGAAATTTTGCAGAATGATCCATCTGTGATCCATGTAGACAATAAGTCAAAAATTGCTCTCGCAAAGAATCCCGTGTTCCATGATCGTAGCAAACACATTGATAGAAGATTTCATTTCATCAGAGGTTGCATTTCAAGGAAGTTCAAGTTGAATATGTGAAGACTGAAGATCAAATTACAGATATTTTCACGAAGCCACTCAAAGTTAATGTGTTTAACAAGTTCAAAATTTCGCTTGGAGTTTTTCAGAAAACATGTTTAAGGAAGGATATTAAAAATTAAACATGTTTTAAATGAATAAGTTATATGTGAATTGATTTATCAGAGTTAGAAAAAGTTAAAGGATATGAGTTAAAATGTTAGAGTTAATTTAGTAAGAGTTTGATATTAATTAAGTGTAGGTTTTAAATTGTTGTGTTTAATTTTTGGAATGATTTATGCTCCTAACAATCCTATAAATAGGATTGAAATATTGTAATCTAGATTATCTAAATGAGTAGTTGAATACACATAAAAAAGTTAAGTCTTCCAATAAAGTTTGTTTTGTCCTTTCAAATATTCTATTTGGTGATTATGATCTATTAGGGTGTTCATCATACACTTCCCACACATGCCTCATAAATGAAATGCATACTTACTAACTCAAGACATAAAGTGCAATCTGAATGCAATACCTTTTATTTACATCAAATGTTTCTTTACAACTCTCCCAAGTTAGGAACCTTTACACAATGTCAAATATTTTCATACTATATGATATGCTACTACGCGGTGGTGGATAACAACTTTATTAGGTACTTCGCCCATTTTTCTGTTGTTTTTGTTTTTTCATTTTGAGAAATTAACGTATTTGACAATCATTCTCATATTTTGTTTTTAAAATTTGAGAAATATTATTTTAAAAATAGGGCTAAATTTGAGAAACTACAACCCTTTTCCATTTCTATTTTATTATGTTTGTTCCTTGCACATGACAAACGTACACATTGATTGTTTGGTAGCATCGAAGCCCTTGATTTCTTCCCTCTAATCTTGGGTCTACTCACAAGTACAACGTTTTTGTTTTATTTTTCTTAGGTTCCTACTTTTATATTACTTTCCCTTCTATATTATTTTGAAGTTTTTTTAAAACATATATCAAAGCAGCAAAATATTTACACGTTAATCAACAATTTCAAAAACAGAAAAAGTTTACAAGCTCACATTGAAAAATATCGTGTGATTAATTGACATCTAACGTGGGTAATATATTTGAGAAACGATCATTTAAATTTGGTTATTCTTTCCTACACGATCTTCTAGATTTGATCGTTCAGATTTGGAGCCAAATGTAAACGATTTTTTTTTCAAAATTTGTTGGTACACAATCATTTAGATTCGATCATTTAGATTTGGATAGTCAAATCTAAACGATTTTTTTCATAATTTTTTGGTACACGATCGTTTAGATTCGTTTAAATTTTGGTAGACAAATCTCAACGAATTTTTCAAGATTTTTTGGTACACAATTGTTTATATTTGAAACACGATCGTCTATATTTAGAAAATGATTGTTTATATTTGGAAAATGACCAGTTATATTTGGAAAACGATCGTTTAAATTTAGAAAACGATCGTTTATATTTGGAAACGATCGTTTAGATTTGATACACGGTCATTTATAGAGCACAATCATTTAAATTTAATTACCTAAATCTAAATGATTTTTTTAAGATTCTTTATATACGATCATTTAGATTTGACTATTTTTGTACCGATCGTTTAGTTTTGGCTATTCAATATCTTAACGATTTTTTCCAAATCTTTTATATTTTAAACAACCAAATAACAGTTTACAAAAATAAATAATAGATCTTTTATATATGATACACTGTCTTGAACCAAATAATAGTTTTAAAAAAAAACTACAGAAGAAAAAAAGACAATAAAAAGAAAAAAAATCGCAGAAGAGGAAAAGAAGAAAGATAATGAAAAAGAAGAGCAAACTTGGAATATTTAAAAAATGGTCAGTGGACTTTTTCATTTTGTTACACATGTCGTAAATATTTTGTCGGTTTGTTATATTTATGAAAATTAACCTATTATATTTTATATTTATTTTTGTTCTTTTATTTTTTATTTAGGAATGAGAAATATTTAAAAATAGTAAATTTTACAAAATATGTACAACTTATAGCAAATTCTATTACTAATAGTCATTGATATGTTATAGTGATAGAAGACTGTCAGTGATAGAATTCAAAATTTTGCTCTAATCTGTAAATATTTTAATTTATTTTGTTATTTTTAAAAATACCCTTTTAGGAATATTTTCAAATACAAGAAAATGAAACAAAATATTTTCAAAGTATAGAAAAATGTCAAATCTATCACTGATAGACATTCATAGATTTCTATTAATATTTATCAATGACATTGATAGACATAGATAGAATATTAATAAAACTTTATTACGATAAAAGTCTATCACTAATATTATATGAAATTTTGTTATATTTTGTAAATATTTTTAACGATTTTGTCATATGCAATATTTCTCTCGAATTTATTATATATATATATGCTCATTTAATTTTTAATTTTTAATTTAGAAAATTGGACCAAATAGCACAAATTAGAAAATAAATATAATCTATCGCACAAAGTAACAATATATATTTGCAAAAAATGTAATTTTTTACCAGACATATGGTAAATATGCCAGTAAATATGTTTTTCATGCTATTAGTGATGATTTCTATCAATGACAACATGCCTAATATGTCAATGTGGTTTTCATGAATTTATCACTGATAATTTGAACTTTGAATTTCTATATGATATGACTGTTGATAGCATAACCTGAAATCAACAATTTATTTCAACAAAAGTTGCAACTCTGTCAATTTCATTTATACTAGCTATTATCAATAAAAGCAATCATATGAATAGTATATTATTAGCGATTGAAAGCTATTACCAATAGCATACTAATCTGATCTCTTTTCTTTGTCCATTTATGCTCAAAATAAACAACCATAGTATGACTTTATAGTAGCATCACCTTGATATCATTATATATAGTAGCATATTAGGGATATTACTTATAAATGCTATTAGTGATATTCTTTTGTTGCTATCACTAATACATATTATTAGTGATCGCAATAGAAGAATATCATTTATAGTAGATATCAAGAATATCAATTTTTAGCCTAATTAAACCTTATCAATTCAGAATTATTATGTTTATTAAGGAGATATCACTTATAAAAAATGTAACAGCCTAAAACTAGTAAGTTAACTTTAATGTTTTTGTATATTGGATTTTGGGTGTTATGTGTGAAATTGTTTGAATTGTTAAAGTTTGAGTTTTGGATTGATTATTGGTAAATTGAGTTTGTAAATTTCAAATATTATGAGTGATGATTGGTTATATGTGTAATTTAAGTTGTAGAGGGATAAGAATAATTATATCATGGAATAATATAATTATTAAGGAAAAGTGTGTTATATTTTTGGGGAAAAGAGAAAGTTGATGGTGATGGAATGAGTTACTAATTGAGGAGAGATAAGAAGTTATGGTTTTTAGAAAAGGAAAAGGAAAAAAAAAGGATATAGGAATGATAATAATAAAGATAACTTGGAAAAGGGAAAGAATAAGGATAATTAGGGGATTATTTTTATTATTATTTCTCTTTTAAAAAAAAATAAGACCACTCGTGAAGTGTGCACCATCTTCTCCATCTCATTCTTTCTTCCTCTCAACCCTAGCCACTTTCCCTCCCGTGCCGTCTCCGATCTCCACCGCGAAACAGGTCGTCGCTCTCCGCCGTGCGCAACCACCATCAGTCGAAGCTGGTCTACCTTGCCAAGATGTTCGTTTGAGCGTCCCCATCCATGGAATTCCTTAACTTCGTCCGCACATCACTGTCAGTCCTCGTCGACGGTGTTTCCAGTAGCTTCCATCTCCGTGGAGCAAGCCACATCTATGTGAGCCGAGAAGGGTTACACCGAGCCGGTTCCATCTGTGCAGTCGCTCTCCTTCGCATGCCAAGCCGCACGTTTCTGTCCTTCAAGCCGGAGCCAAGCCACTTCTCCTTGGGTGAGCCACACACGCGTGCTCGAGTCGAGTTCCTCTCCACGAGTCGCGCTTCCGAGCTGACTTTCTCTCCACGAGCCGTGCGCCCAAGTTGTCCCCTATTGTGAGCCACTGTTGGTGAGTTTTTTTGTTGGTAACATTGGTTGGGTTTGGCACCCCATTACTCATTTTTTATCCCAAATAAGTTAAATTATGGATTTAAGTTGATGTATGTTGCTTGAACGTTCAAGAATAATTGAGGAGCTGAAGCTGTGAATTTTTTCAATTAAGGTTGTATGGGGTTTAACCTTAATCTTGGGGTAAGTTTGTATAAGCTTGGTTGCTAATTATACAGTAGGGTGATAGTTAACAAAATTATTGATTTTAATATTTGTTCATGGTTAGGATTGAGTAGTGGGAGAACCTGACTGACCTGTGAATTGTCATATTTTTGCAAAACTCTAGGTAAGAGTTGTCCCTATGTTACCCATTTCGAAGCTGTTGTACCATCTATATTGTTCAGTGGTTTAACTAAGATAGATACAACATGACTGTTTGAGATAGCCATTTTATGATTGAGATGCAATATCACTGTTATAGGATATGATTGAATATGTTATTTTTGAGTTATGTTTGACTGAGCTAAAATGTGATGTTATGTTGAACATGCATAGGCTATAGTGTTTTGTTATGCTTGCTTGTTGGAGTCGTACCACAGGGGTGTCCCTTAGGGTCACTACCTATGCATGCCTGTGTGGCTAGTTTAAGATGTGATTTGATGGAATCACTTATACCCCGACTCTCCTTCAGGATGGTTCCATCAGGATCACCGAGAGCCTAGATGTGTCTCAATGGAACCACTGGATAGTGTGCGTTTGAGAGCACAATAGAATGTGGTACTATATTACAAGACTCTAACGAGAGAGTAACAGACACATAGTGAGACTAGTAGTGAGCCTCTTACTGAGTATAAATTATACTCACTCTCTTAAATGTTTTATTTTCCAGGTAAGGGTAGAGGCAAGGGTAAACTGGCGAATGATCAGAAGTGATCGTTGTTCGCCATAGGGAACAGTTTCAGTTCTTTTTTCCCACTATATTTCAGTAGTTATGTTTTCAGGAGTTTGTTTCAAAACTCGGATTTAATTATTTTAAGTATTTCTCTCTATTTTAAGAGCCCAAACTAGTAATTTGATTTTGCTATATGACTATTAAATTAATTATTTTGTTTTCCCTTTATAGATATTTTATTATTATTTTAGCTAATTACTGAAAAATGTTTAACTAAGTTTTTAGTATTTACTTCTTTTAAAGAAAAAAAATGTTTAAATGATAATATCTCCAGCTAGTGGAAAAGTTTGGGGCGTTACAAAAAATATTCTTCTAATAATATCCTTATACTTTCAATCCACGATATTCTTCTAATGTTATTGCTTATACTTGCGGTCAATGATATTTTTGTAATGCAATCATTGATAGATAATATATGTTAGGTGATATCATTTCACATTGATAGCAAATAGAAAAATTACTTATAGTAGCTATCAGGGATAGCAATTAATAGCAACATCGCTAATAGAATATATCAATAATAGCAACGACCAATACCGCATTTTTTAAATTGAAAGCTATTACTAATAGTAGTTATGAGTGATAACAGCTAAACTATAGCAATTGATCTCATATTTCTCAAATTAAAAAATTACTCTATCCTCACTGATTATCATTGGTAAAAGCTATCGCTGATAGCCGTTATCATTTATATCAACTGATAACATCAAATTAAAAGCTATCGTTGATAACATCTATCAACGATAGCAATGTACAACAACCACATAATAGTCTTCCTTTGATATTTTAACTTCATTGTATGTTGGTTCTGCCAATGGGCTTAGCTCTAGCCCTTGAGTTCTCTTTTGTAACTACATTACCATTAATAAATTTGAGCTTTGTTTTGTTAGAAGGTTAACCTTTCTAGAAAAACCTAAAAGCAATGTATAACACCTATGAATTGCTATCAATGACAACTTTTAATTTGAGAAAATCGATAAAGGATACTCATGATGGTGACAAGTTATCACTGATAGTAACTAGCAGTGAAAAGAACCAATAACAACTATCAATAATAGTCACTAATTATAGCTATTAGTGATAACTTTCAATATGAAAAAATCATTATTTCTCAAATTGAAAAGCCATCAATGATAGAATATCACTAATACATGCTAATAGTGATAGTTTTAAATTGACAAATTTGGCAAAAAAACAACCAAAATGGAGGTTTGACGTGGGTATTTTACTATTTTTTCTTCTATATATGCTATTATTTTGGGCTTTTTCTCCATTTATGCAATTAACCCATTTAATTTTTACTTTTACTTTTTTACTTTTTACTTTTTACTTTTTTCATTTTCAACATTTAAACTTACATATTATTTTGATTTTCAAATTTAAAATTTTTAATAGAAGTATTTTTAAAAAAAATTTAGTTTAAAAATTTGGAATAAAAAAGGTTTATATAATATTTTAAATTTAAATATTTTATTCTATCACATTCAAAGCCAATTATAATTTTAAAATTTATGAATTTTATTTAGGGGAATTGTTATGAATAGCAAAAAGAAAATGGAACTATGTACAAAAGAAGTTTTTTAAAAAATAGAACAAAGTGTGAAAATATTTTACATCGTATAGAACAATTTTGAAAAAGGAAAAAGCCTACAAGTTCACAACGTGAAATAGAAAAAATACCTAAGATATTAATCGGTCACGCATGCTTGAAAAAAATGATTTTGTACCCAGTCTGAACGATCTTGTACCAAGTTTAAACAATCTTATACCTTTAGCTTGTACCTAGTCTAAACGATCTTATTCCAAATCTAAACGATCTTGTACTTTTGTACCCAATCTAAATAACTTTGTACTAAACCTAAACGATCTTGTACCAAAGCTAAATGATCCATTAGTGATAGTGATCTATCTCTATCTATCTGGGATAGACAACTAATTGGTTAAATATTGGTACACGATCGTTTAGATCCTATACCCAATATCAGTTAGATCTTGTTCCAAGAAGAAAAAAGGAAGATGCGAGATGAAGAAGAAAGAAGAAATTCTTGAAGAGGAAATGAAGAAATTTCAAACAAGAAGTGGAAATATGAAGAAGGACAAGAAACAATATTAAGAAAAAAAAAATAAATCGCAAGGAAGAAGAAGAAAAAGAACTGAAAAATCGTCCCATAATAATCAAAAACCATTAAGGGCAAATATAAAATTTATAAAAAAAAATAATTGACTTCATGAGCTTTTCTTAAATTGTTATATGAGCCGTAAATATTAAGCACTTTTGTTATATTTATGTAAATTTACCAAAAAAATATATATAAAAGAGAAACTCATAAGATAATAAAGAAACAAATGTAAGAGAAAGAAAAACATGGAAATAAGAAGAACAATAACTAAAACTAGAAAAAATTTTAAAAAAATGTTTATATTCAAAACACTAAATTCTTATGCGTTGTTTGAAGTGTTGATCATTATTAGAACCTAAGTCCTATAATATATCTCCAACTATGGTAGAATTTTTCTTGTATGTTGGATTTTTGGCATTGGGGAGTTTAATTTTTTTTTTTTTTTTTTTTTTTCAAGAAGGTGAAGGCTGACAGAAATGAGGGGTAGGGAACTAGAAGTTTGGATGAAGAGAGGATATGAAGATTGTAAAACTCTCTAGATTTTTTTATGTGATTTTTTCTTTGCATGCCTCCTCATGAATGAAGAAGAAAAGATTATTTTTAGAAAAAAATGACTAATAATTCCAATCGCTAGTTTTTTTTATTTGAAATAAGATCACCTTTAGCAAATGGCATGAAACTTTTAACAACCAATATCAATTTAAAAAAGTTATCACATGATGATTGCCAACTGATTCCAACTACCGTTGCCACCAATGAATTCTTTCATAATAATTTTAAATTAAAAAAAAAAAGATTCTAGTATTTCACAAACAAACTTTTATATAAGAGCACTTGTAAAAAAAGAGTTGGGAGGATAAAATTTAGACTTGAACCTGAATGCATGACAATTTGTAAATTTTTGCATGAGTGTATGCCTCAGCAGCTTTGCCAAACTCAATATAATTCTTAAAATTATAATAAAAATACATTATTGAATGAACTAATTCCATATAGACAAGTTATTTACACATTGGATTTTATTCCATTGGGAGATATAGTGACAGTTTGGTGCTCGGATTCAAAAACACGATTTCGATAGATCCTATCAATGTAATCTTTGGCCTTTCTATCAATACCAAGTTCAGCAACCCAGTGATGAGCTTTGTCCTCATCGCTCGGCCACACCTTGCCTGATCTCGGCATCTCGTCTAGGCAAGAACCACTGTGGTTGCAGTGATCTCCTTTTCTACCCCTTCTAGATTTGAAAAAGCAAAAGATCGAAAAAACTGTGTGAGCTCTCTTTTGCGTGTTGTTGCCTCTCATGATGTAGATGAAGTAATTAGATGGAGAAATTAATTTGGATGTTTAAGTGTTGGTTTAAAGAGAAAGGGAGATGAGGATGATGTTTTTATAGTGAAATAATTAAAAGGGCATCCCTAAGGAAAGGTCAGGTCTAGGAAAGGAAAGAATATTTGGATTCAAGCTATGTGAAATAACTATGCAAGGAAACATAAATGTTAGTGTATATATAGGGTAATTATTCAAATACTTTTTCTTTCCTCCATTGCTTTTAACATTACATGTGACTAAGAGAATCATTTCCAAAGACTATGAATAATTCCAATTCTATACTGCTGTATTGCTATCCTCTTTACACATTTTGTTAGGTAATTTAACGGTTCTCTCACTAACAATACATTAACACCAAAATAAAGTAAGCCATATTAAATTGCAAGTTCTTAACTATGCTTAAATTAATTTTAAAATTTAAATTAAAAAAATATATAAATATATAAGACCAGTAACTAATGTGTTTGGAATGAATTTTCAAGTGTTTAATTTAAAAAATACCATGTTGGAAGAAAATTATTTTCATTAAGAGTATTTAAATAAAAATGAGTTTTTTAAAAAATATTTTTTCTAGTCAATCTAAATTGACCTAAAATCTACTAGTCTTTCGAGAAATATCTAATTCATTTTATTAAGAGTAGTGATGTGAATGTCTTTGGTGTGGAAATCTCCATCAAATGAAAATGATAGAATATCAATCAAAATTCGTTACAAATTTATAATAACTTATAATGTTTTGTTGTTGCAAATCGCCTAGGAGTGATGCATTGAGAAGCCTTTATGCCTAGGCAAAACGAGTGCTTCCTTACCTTGTATCTCCCGTAATGTGCATTGGCATCTTGTCTGGTTAGAACGCCCTCTTTGGTTAGCTTGCATAATAGTTAAGTCGCCTACTAGTCAAAATGCCAAATGATGAAACACCTGGTTATATTGCCCGATGATCACCTCGCTTACCGATCACCTCGCCAACTGATCAAAACACCTAGTGGTCAAAACAGATATTGCAAAACAGAAACAGGTTAGGAAATAGCTGAGTCGCAGATCTCGCTCTCTTTAAGACATTTCGCAACTCTGCTCACTTTGTGCAAACAATTTTGATTGCTCCATCGTCCCCAGGATAAAACAACCTCGTTCTTCAGTTAGTTTTGCACTGAACAAATCAGATTTCTCACATACAAATAGACACTCTAATGCTCGATATACTTAAAGAGAATTTTAAAGAGAACGAAACCGTTGTGTTGTTCTTTCTGAGTTCAAATGAAGAGAAGAAGGAGACACAAATGTATAATATATGCAGTGAGAGACTTCAACAATCATAATGAAAAAAAGGAAAACTGATTGATAAATATCATTTATTTTGAAACGGTTTTGGTTTTAAAAAGTTAATTTACAAAAACTGTTTTAAATATAAGAAAACTATTTAGCAAAATTATATATATATATTATTATTTTATTTCTCTCAAACAAACCTATTTTTGTTTATCTTCTTACATTTTTGAGAACTTTGAGTGTCCTTAAAATCCAAAATAATTAATGAATGTATGAGTTAAAAAGGAGACTTCCCGAAAATGCATATTTTAGATGAATGACATTGAGAGCCTACATTTTTGTTGCCCACATATCATTTGATCTCAAGTTAAAAGGGACACTTGGGGTTTTGGTTTGAAAGTGGCAAAGTAATAAATATTAGTATATAAATAGTATTTATAAAGTGTCAATATAGTAATCAATGAATTATCCAACTCAAGCTAATCCAATTTATGCCTTATAGGAAACAATAATATATAATGTGAGAAATAGCACTATAATACATGGTGTATACAAAGTAATGAATATATCTGTATATTCATAGTATTTAAAGTGATAAATACTTAACTTTTAGGGATATGGCAATGGGTGGCAACTTAGCAATATAATATTGCAATGGTGTCAACCACCATTTATAATTTACACATATGACAAATTTTTAAAACCTTATATATTTTTTCAGATTCCTTATTATGTCCAAATTGTCCAAACTCTCATCTTCTTCCCTTTCTATTTCCTTTGGTGGAGGACACCAACCACCGCCTCAAATCAAGTAAATAAAAAGCAAAGGAAGAATAAGGAGTGTTGAATGTTGCGTACAAAAATCGATGACCAAGCTGCCGTGGTCTGTTTTAAGGACTTAACTTTTTTAATTAAGGACTTAACTTTTTTAATTAAGCTGAAGTTGTTACTTTAATACTAGACTCATATTTTAAATATAAAATTTTAACAACATCAAACATTTTTTTATATATATTCGGGTCCTAATAGAAACAAAATTTTGAAAGTTTACAAAACATCGATAATAAAAAAAGTTCAATCATGAAAACCCAAAACAGTCTCGATTACTAAGTAAAAACAAAAAAAAAAAATATCAAGCGAAAGCAGTTTGAAGGCTCTTATGACAATCACGTCTCCTTCTTGTCCCTCGTCGGTCTGTCCCTCAAGTTACCTTTGCCTGAAAAGTTAAACATAAAAGGGTGAGTATAACATACCCAGAATGATCAAAGAGATCACCACTTGTTGTGCATTCTTCAGGAGCACTAGACTGATATGTGTTTTCTGCAGAGCACAAGACTGATATGTGCATCTTTCGAGGCATTATACTGATTACATGTATCCTACAGAATAACAAGACTGTTAAAGTGCAGGGTGCCTCCAATAGAAAGTGAACATAAAAGGGTGGTTAACGGATGTCGTAGCGGTGCAGAACGGTTGGTAGACAAAGAGTCGCGATAGCGGTTGCTAGCTTGACGGTCAGCGATTGGCTTGCTCGACCCGAGCGACGCAAAGCTGCAAGCGGCTCGACTAACAAAAGATGACGGAGAAGAAGAAGAAGTAGTCGACGTGAGGTTGGAGGATGAGTGACGGTCTTGAATTTGAATGAAAAAGAAAAGGGAGACGATCGGCGGCTGGGTAGGGCACGGAAAGAGGAAAAAGAGAAGAAGAAGGAGGGGGGGGGCTTGTGCACGCGTGAAGAAGAAAAGATTTTTTTTTAAATAATAATAATAATATATTATAATTATTATTATATCAAAATTATCAATTAGTTTTCCATTTTCATTTCCTTCTACATTCTTTGTTTGTCCATCAACACATTCTTTTCCACACAAAGCTACATAATATAACACCAAAGATTCTTAAAACTTAATAAAATTAGAAAGTTAAGTTGTGAAAAATACCTAAAATATGGGGTGTTACATTTACACACTTTCTAAATATGTAAAAGTGTGTGACAACAATTGCTTAAATGATTCATGGAAAAACCGATTTTCTTTTCTTGTTATCTTTTTATCCTTTTTCTTCTTTCAGTTAGGCTAGCCTACCTTTGAAAAATACAACTGGAACCTTTTTTTTTTTTTAATATCCACGACTGAAGTTTATTGGGACGTAACAAACCACTATTTTGAGTTTTTTAACGAGTCTTTTTAAAGCAATTTCAAAAACGAAAAAAACATACCAACACACAATGAAAAATACAAAAAATATTACAATTAGAGATTAATTGGCCACACACGTGCATGAGTAATTCATGTAATATAGTCTAAATTGTGAATGATCTATGATTATTTAAGTCATGATACATGATTGTGTATTGCTTTTAAATGATGTATAAAAAGGTTTTAGATTGGAACGATCGTGTTGGCAATGATAAATAATCATACAAATCATGAAGAATAATCGTGTTGATTATGATAAGCGATTGTGTATTCTAATGTAAATGATCCTTAAAAACTTCAAATCTAACCATCGCGTTGACTATGCTAAACAACCGTTTCTACCATACTAAACGATCATGTTAACTACGCTAAGCGATTGTTTCGATTATGTCAACACGATCGTGTAGTTCGTTTTAAACAATGAAAAAAGACTTCAAATTTAAACGATCGTGTTGACCATGGTAAATGATCATATTGACAATGGTAAATGATCGCGTTGATCATATAAAATGATATTTAAACAATCTTTATATTCTCTTGTATGAGAAACATTATTAAGAAGAATATTGAAATAATCGTGAAATAGCTTTAAACAACCTTGTTAAAAATGATGAAGATGAAATAGGAGATTTAAACAGAAAAATAAATCTTTTAAAAATAGAAGGAAGAAAATTTAGAAGAGAAGATGAAGAAATCCGATAGAGAAAAAATCAGAAAAGGAGAAGAAGAAGAAAGAGAAGTGACGAATTATCCACGATGTTTGAGGACAAATCTAAAAATTATGAAAATATTTTATCAACATTATGAGTTTTTTTTTTGTTACACATACAGTAAATATTTTTGGGTTTTGTTACCTTTATGTAAATTATCCTTTTCTTAATTATCCATTATTATTATTTCTTTAATGTTGTTCATCTTTATTATTATTTTTTTTTCAATTTTAAAGAAATTGTAGATATAACTCACATAAAATATATGATTGTTGCAATTGATATATACAATATCAAAAGTGAATTAATGAGCTAATATATACATACCATAGAGAATCAATTAATTAATATATACAGTATAGTGTATCGGGAAGCTTATATAGTTGATAGAAATTGTTGTACGTCTGGAAAAATAAGTTTAAAAAACTAGGTCATAACATGAACATATTTACTTTTACAAAAAAACGACAAAACATAAACTTAATCGACTCGCTACATCCGATATACACATTTGGTACACCATGATACAAATGATATACACTTAATACACCGTTAATACATACTTGATAAATTTGATACACTCTACACACTATTAATATACACTTGATACACAAGTGATATCTACTTTGATGTACTCGATACATTTGTGATATACTCTGAATACACTTGATAACCTTCTAATAGGAACTTGATATACACTTGACATATATACAAGTGATACACATTTGATATTCAAGACTTCATTGATACTTGATAAAAGAGTACATTTAAAACAAGAATAAGAGTTTCTTCAAATTGAAAAATATACAAGTCTAAAAAATAATAATCTTGATCATCGATCTCACCTAGGACACTTCATGTTATGCAAAAAGACTGAGAATACTAATAAGTGGATGCGACACAATTATCGCACGACAAGCATTCAATTTGGCCAAGTCTAACATTGTATGTACTTCGCTATCTGGAGTGTGGGGGGAAATAAACAAAACATTTGAAAGATTAGACAAAAGTGTCTAATGAATGGGGTGGTTTTTCCCCAACACAATTAATAAGTAAGTTTCTGTCATAACACGTTGTAGCTCATTTTGCAAAACTATGCGATAGATTAGTTATGCGATTCTTCAATAGTAAAACCTGAGTTTCAATCAAATCATCTCAACACATTAAGCGATTTACACAATCCAAATCTTATCAACAAATATTTATAGTTCATATAGAAATCATTTCCTTTCGCATAAGACAACAATTCACATAATGCTTTATATAAATCATATCGTATATAATCATTCTGCATGTTTGATTACATCTTTGTACCCTTCCTCAGCTCTAGCGTTTACCTCACACTCTATTGCTAAGTTGGGATTGTGCGAAGTATGAGACATCCTATTCCAGATTACATAACAAGAGTATAAGACATCCTATCCCAAGGATAAGGCATCTGCACCAGAACACACAACAAGTGTGAGATATCACATCGCATAGGGTACCAAAGATCACTTCATCCCAATATTCTAGCTCATTTTTAAATTTAATTCATTTATAAACTAATTCTATTTTTAGAATTTAAGAACATAAAAGAAATCATGAAATTCAAGAACTTAATAGAGAAATTTATATATGGATTTAAATATAGTGAATTTTTTTAGTTAGAAAACATTTTAAGAAGAAACCACTCACGGGGTGTATCTTTCGAACTTAACTGAGGTTTTTACTCGAATACTAGACTAAATCTTATCATCGAAATTAGATAATTTTTAAAAGAAGTTTTCACAACGATAAGGAAAATTTATAAAAGGTCTAGGTCCTAATTAAAACAAATTTTGAAAGTTCAATTTAAATATAAAAAAAATTAAATCATGAAAAAGAAACCTTTAACAGTTTAACTACTAAGAAAAAACCCATAAAACATAGACAATCAGTGAAAGCAGTTTGAAGGACACCCCCTATGGCAATCACGACTCCTTCTTATCCCTCGTCAATCTGCCTCCTTTGATACCTTTGCCTGAAAAATTTAAACATAAAAGGGTGAATATAAACATACCTAGTAAGAGACCCACTACTGGTCCCATTAGGTGAAAAATAAACTGTTAACTTCCTATTGGGGTAGTCACAGTCTTGTGTTCTCGTAGGATACACATTATCAATCTCACGCTCCTAAGGACGAATAAATCAGTCTAGTGTTCTGCAGAAACACATATAAGTCTAATGCTCCCGAAGGATGCATAATAAGTGGTGATCCCATAGGACACCTGCAAGGCATACTACCCAATAGAAAAACTAACTTTCTCCTCAGTCCAATCTAAACATCTTATCAGTCATTCATAATACAATTCAACAACCTCAACATATAATCCTTTCACTTAATACCCTAACTGTCAACCTATTCCACTATAGCTCAATGTCAGTCAATAACATATTCACACAACAGTCAAACAAGCTATATAATCATAATACCTCTCAGTTCATCAGTACATTGCCATACTTTAGTTTCACCTACACCCAGTGTAAACGACAGTCAACAAGTTAACATCACACTTTATTCAAGCAAAATCTACAATGATCGTCAAGTACACCCATATGAATATATATATATATATATTTCCAGTCAATCACAATATACATTCAATATCAAGTCTACATCAATATATATACATATCATATCCAACATCCATACCCAGTTCAACGATAAACATACAATTAACATAGTCCAAATCCATAGGTGAGTCCAGTAGTAGAGAATCCCTTACCTCAAGGTTATTTAAATTTCTCGAACAAACTATATCCAACGAAAGAAACCTAATCATAAGGATACGAAACTCAATTATTTTCACGATACATACTCCCACTTAATTTCCTCAATGTAAATTCTAGCTTACCAAGGTACTGGCAAACCAAACTCCAACAATCTACACTTTTGTTGTGAATTCAAAGGACCCAACGTTACTTTCAACACCTTCAAGAATCTATTAACAATTTAACTAATTATTCCAACCATAACACTTGAACTAATTTTGAAACGACTACAACCCATAACTAAAATTTTTTACCAACAAAACTTCAACAAATCACTGTAAAACAGAGGCAGCAGAACACCACGACGCACGACTGTCGAACTCGCGAAATCACTCAGTGTGGGTCGATCGGTGGTCGGCTAAGGGAGATGTGGCGGCTGGGCTTCAAGGATGGAGACAGGTGCGAACGAAGTCGCAGATCTGAACGAAAAAGGATGAACGGTCGGCAGCTGTTCGAGATGTGGTGCGGCCAGGTTTCCTCGGATGAGATGGGCTCGGTTAAAACAAGACAACGATGGGGACGATCGAAAGGGTTACGTGCAAAGGAGTCTCACGGTGGCCTACGAACTGGACGAACGACGACTCGGCGGTAACTAATCGGGAGAAGAAGAATAACGAAATGACATGTGCTACTGTCACCTCCTTCTCTTGAATGAAGTGAGCAACAAAGTCAAATCAGAATGTTGATTTTAACACGTAAGGATGGCGTCAATTACAAAGGATGGTGTCAAGCAGCTCACTAAACTCTAAGTTTAATAGAGTGAGAATTCTAAAAAATCCAAATCATAGGAAAAAAAAGTACAACAAAAATATTCATTCATAAAATCTCCTTGTCAATTGATCTAACCTCAAAATAAAGGTTCTCAAATCCAAGGCTTTGTGAATGTAGATTGTCGGATGCTATTTCATCACCTAAATTTGGATCAAATGAATATATAGAATCTATCCACAAGAAGTAGTTTTAGTTTTAGTGGCAAGACCAGATGAAACACAAAGAGCACATGAATTTCTCTATTAGATAGCTTTAAATTAAATTTCAAGAAAACAAAGTAATTGCTACAAATTACAATTGAACTCATTTGATCATAACACAGAGAACTTGGTGATGAATTATTGCAGATAAATAAAATTGTAAAAAGAACAAAGTAAAAGATAGAAGTTGTGAATGAATTCAAAAGATTAGCTTGGTAAGTGACAAATCTCCCCTATTCAACTTATTTGAACATCAAATTCTCAATATCATGTCTTATTGTTTAAACTTAATGAACTTAATTAGAAATGCTAATCAAAAGTATCCTAAACAACAAATTAGTCCAATTTAACATGATGAAAAGCATGTGTTCGAATAATCTTAATCACATCAAAACCTAGGCCATGTGAAATGACTCATCAACTATAAAGCATCTAGTAAAATTATTCGAATGATTCAGTCCTAAGTTGGTTAAACAAATACTCATTGCTTCTTGGAATAAACATACAATTAACTGTCCGAAAATTGTCTATTAATTAATTCAAAGAAGTAGACGAGTATCCACAAGTGTGTAATATGTTTAATTTTAATTTAAATTAAGCATAATCGAATCAACAATACATCATAAACATGGTTCAGAAACTTACGAAGAATGAAATAGAGAGATTCCTACAAACCGAAGCTGGAGATGATACCTTTACCCATAATCGATAGGCCGTTCAAGGAGAGAATGTTTAAGAACATAATTAATTGAACAAAAACAGAGAAGAGATGAGATTTAGGGCAAGTCTATTTTGGGATAATATTTTTCCCATGATTTTCTCAATTTCATATAATGACTAATGGTCAGATTGTATACATTTAGAATCCTTAAAATTTGTGTAACGCCCGAGATTAGGAGGGAGACATGAATGAACCGGTACCACATCTGAATGAGAGGGATCCTGAGGACATAAAAGTAATGTTAAGAAAGACTTAAAAGAATTAAAAGTTAATGCCTATATCAACAAGGTGCACCTTCCTTTTCGGTGGCTCGATCATAAGAACATCAAAGTTAAGCGTGCTTAGCTTGGAGTAATTCTGTGTTGGGTGACCTCCTGGGAATTTTCCTAGGATGCATGTGAGTGAGGACAAAGCATGCTGAAAGAACTCGTGTTGGTTTGTGGGAATAACTTTCACTCTAATAAGCCTTTAAGGAAAGTAAGGATGATGTCGCCAGGTGGCAAGGGATGCAGGGGAATATCGGAGATCCGAATTCCAAATCCTGGTTCGAATCCTGGGCCTGGGGCGTTACAATTTGTGAGGAAAAGGATGAAATAAATAAAATAATTTTCACACAATAAATGCCAAGAGATCAGGTGGCAATTTGTTACTGGAGGATAAAAACAACTTTGTAAATAGAGAGTATTTCTTCATACAAAATATGTATTCCTTTATTTTACCGATGAGAAGGATCACTACAAGAAATTTTCCCTTGAGTGACGCATAGAAAACGTCACTAAATCTTAACCCTACGTCGCTAAAGGTATTAGCGAGCGAAACTTTTCGTCGCTAGGACTGTCGTTAAATCCACGTAGCTAAAAGTCTTAGCGACGAACCACTATGCGCCACAAAAGACACGCTTTTAATGACATTTTTGCGTTACTAAAAGCTTACTTTTAGTAATTTATTTTGTGTCACTATTTATTTTTTTAGTAACGTATTTTGCTTGCCACTAAAGGGGATGTTTTAGTGACAAATGCTTTTGCGACGTTTTTGAAAACGCCGGTAAAAGTATTTTATTATATAAAAAAAATATCCAATTTATTATATAAAATGTAAAATATAATAATTTTAAGAACTATCACTTTATCACAAGAAATATATGTAAAGAAATTTCAGTAATTTCATAAATAGTTCAAACATTGGCAACCTAAGTCAAAGGTATGAAGTTACATCAAAATGGATGTCCAAAGTTAGTTTTAAAGTTACTAAAACTATAGTTTACATCAAGAAGTTTCATGTTTTGGAATTCCTACAAGTCTAACAAAATATTTCTACAAGTCTTGGAATCATGAAATGATCTTTCCTAACAAAATTATAAGATACCAACCAAAAATTCTTTTCAAATTCATCCGAAGTCAACTTCAAAATCTTGTATAGAAGATCATTTTTTCGTTAAATCTGAAATGTGTAACATAACAAAATAAAAAAGTAAAACATGTAAGCAAAATACAAAACTTATACACTTTAAATATGACACTACTTAAATGGATAAAACTCAAACATTATAAAACAATGAGAAAAAGGAGGGGATGTCTACATAAAGCACCAAAATGAGGGGGCTGTCCACACCAAAATGAGAGAGGGGATGTCTAAACCCAAAATGAGATGGATGTCTACATGAAGCACCAAAATCATCATAAGAATAAATTTGTGACTACCATAACTGCAGGATAGTCATATCAATTCACAGTATACCATGTTTGTATATACTACTCTAATTTGACACTCTATATCAAACTAATTAAGTTTGTAAAATGTACCTGTTGGCTCTCATTTGATTGTTCTGAACTTCGTTCCATGTTGGAGCTAGCTTCTTGACATGTTAACCTTTTTAAAATCGCTTCAATTGTAGCTTGTTGCGATTCAACTATGCTTTGCAAGTGTGCAATCCAAGTGTTTATACTTGATCTATAACAGATATAGTATTTCCTTAAAACTAAACTTAGATCCATAATAAAGTATAACGCTTAAAGTACCTAAGTTAGAAATCCAAGTGTTAGAATCAAAGTCTTATGTAAATTGCAAA
>JBBPDI010103887.1:0-10343 GCA_037974545.1 Cucumis variabilis
CAATAATAACACTTTATTAATAACGTTCAATGGATTATATTTACAATCTACGAGTTTTAGGACATAAATCCCAACAAGACAGAAGGAAATGAATCTCTATTACAAGTTAGGGAATTTACACAGATAATCTTCTTCTTCATTGTAATCATACATTCTTCGAGTAGCTCACTCTAGCTCTCTCGAGATCTATCCAAACTTTCTCTGGCTTATTCGGACCTCTAGTGCTTATTCAAGTGTCTCTCTTCTTGGTGGAGACGAAGTGCTTGTATAGACTTATTTTCGGTTGGAAACTTCTATTCTTTTGACTGTGTCAGCGCTATCATCTGACCCTATAAGGTCACATCGTTTCAGCTACCATTCTTGTCTTCTTGTGAGCTGTCACCGCTTAATGTTTTGGTTCCTCACCTAGGGTTGCTAATTGCCAAGCGAGATCCATCGCATAGCCTTTGCGCAAGATTGTCATGTATGATTTGCTTCTTTCTTCTTTTTCCACTTGTCCTGCATTTAAACATGATAAATGCGTAAAATAGAAATCACATTTATGTAAGTTGTATTTCTAAATACTTATGCGTTTACAACATAAGTCATGGGTTCTGATAATCTCCTTATGCGTTTTATCCTTATTATTCTAATAAAAAAGGCTATAATTATAGTCATTTCTACTTGTTATCATTAAGCACCCTCACAGAGCGAGTGGTTGTAATGTTTGGACTTGATAATTTCGTGTTGTGTGTAACGCAAATGCAATACATCACTAAGTTAAGTCATCGCGCGTAATGCGCTCATCGTAACTCTCTGTATAGCTTGCTTTGATTCTAGGAGATGAGTCATGGGTCATGATCATAGCATGCGAAATAATAAGTATAAATTTTCTTAAGTCCTTGTTGAGTACAATGCGAATGCTCACTATGTACCTTTTCATCGTGTAATACTTAAGTCCTTGTTGAGTACAAATTTTCTTACTGCTTGCGCAAGTGCAAGAAAAGCAATAGGTTTACCTGGATGATCCAAGGTCAAACACTGGAAATTGTTGATAGACATTAGTTATAGGGAATTACTCATTAGTATGGCATCATGATAATTAATTACAAAGGTATAAAAGAATTAAAGCTAGTATTAAAATTGCTTATGTACGCTTAGAGAATCTGTAAAGGGGAGTAATTAGATGCGAAATGGAATGTATGCGAACTAACTTGTATGCAAGAAAGAGTAAAGGACAGTCTACGCATCATCAGACAATTAAGCAATGCAAGAGCTTGATGCGGTTTAACTTACTCAATCAACTTATGATTAAGGTGTGCTCCTCTCAGAGTCATTGAACGTCATACATAGTCTCCTTTCGGAATCTACCTAACTAAGTCTGATTAGACGAGTGGATGTAGGAGTATTCACTTATAACACTTATAGAAAAACTTCGCGATTAGAACAACCTCTCGACACCTAATGCCTACATTTGTTCGTCTTTTGGGATACAAATGTTGGAAGTTATCTTGCTAAGGTGGAATTTGGTCAAACTCCTTCTTACGCGCATTAGCCTTATTTTTGTTACTTTCCCTCTCAGATAGTTGGCCATTGACACTGGCCAAGTGATGAATATAACTCAACTAATGCGATAAGGGTTATAAGTCGTACTTCTTATAAAAAACTATCACTGACTTAATCTACTAATAACAGTTTCACAAATGAAAAGTAAAGAAATGATGGACTGAAAAGGTATAAAAATGTAATATATGTAAAGAATGTAGCCCTTAGGCCATTGTACAATATGAACAACTTATATTACAAAGAAATACAAAAATGAGAAAAGAAGAGAGTGGAAAAATATTACAAGTTAGAAGGAAATAGATATATAGATTCTTCCCTTCTCAGAAGCCAAACTTTTGCTTTTACAACTGATTGGAAAATAAGAAGAAACATTTATAGATGGAAGAAAGGCTATTCCTTTTTGCTTCTCTCTCTAGGATATATGGCACATTCGGGCCTCTTGCACCCATTCAAGCATTTTTTCTTACTGGTTGACGGAGATGGCTTTATAGAGGCAACATTTGGGAGGAAAACTTTTATCTTCTAAACTTGTCAGCACTGTCTGTTCAAAAAATGTCTGTCGCATGCACGTCACATCATCTCCAACTACCGTTCTTATCTTTTAGTGACCCATCCTTGTGTGATAGCTTTGTTCCTTTCCTAGAGATGTTAATCGCCAAATGAGTTATCGGTTGTAGTTCTTTTGCAAGATGTGTTCTACGGTTCACTCGTTCCTTTCTTTATCAATTATCATACGTTTAGACATTAAAATCATGTAAAACTGGCATAATACTTATGTAAAGTGTATTTCCAATTACTTATGCATTTACAACACAAGTTACGTATTCTGGTCATCTTCTTGTGTGTTTTGACCTTGTTATTCTAGTAAAAGAAGCTGTAATAAAGTGTATTTATACATGCTATCAGCAAGACCCTTTTCACACTTAATTGAGAAGCTTCGTCTTAAGGCATGTCCAAAATTTGATAAGCCCCTTAAAATGTCAGTAAAGGATGGAATTTGTACAACACCTAGCTTTCATCGCATAATAAACCTCCACAAAAACAAGGCAAAAACTAAATGCCTTAAGACCAAGCAAGAAGGAAAATCAAAGGGTGTTGATGAAGTGGAAGTTGAAATTAAATAAGAAGAGGGAGAAGAAAAGGAAATCCCACTTAAGCGAAAGAGACGAGAAGAGGGAGATGCCTCTGGATCCAAGAAAGATAAAACCATTAAGGCCAAGGATTTTGTGGACACTCTGTCTCTTGCAGCAACCCAATTCCCATGAGCCAAATGCCTAAAAGACCAATTCACCTCCAAAACTTGAAACCAAATAGGTCACAATCATTAGCTCGCAATCTAAAACAACACCACCTCCATCAATCTAAAATCCAACCCCTAAAAAATCCAAAACGCCTAGCCCACCTTAAGAAATCCAAAACCATATTTCCTCACCATGACAAGAGGAACTCCTCATTTTCTTGTCCTAGTTCTGCTTGATCTAATCTTAGCTAAATTCCCTAACCTTGAAGACCCCTTAGCTAATCAAGGAGATGAATCAAACTAGAAGTTATTCTAAGACTCCATTTGTGATGCTTTAGCATTCATTAACGTTGCATTTAAGGACATAGATGATGTGGCACTAACCCCTAAGGTGTCACCTAACAAAGAAATCTTGGAACATGCAGTTGATGGCTTACTCTAAAAAAGGGAGGAAACAACCTCTGAGGCAATTGGCAAAACAAGTCTACCTTTGTCGCCAAAACAAACTTCAAAGGCTTTAGTGCAAAACGACAAGCTAAAAGAGACAGTCAAGGAAGAAGTTTATGATGATGAAGGGGAGGTTATATCTTAAAAGTCATTGATGACTATGTTTGTAAGTCTATGCAAGAAGGATTTAAAGATTTATTCCAATGTGAATCTAATGTGCACAAGATGCAATTGCACCACAGAAAGCAATAGGAAGACTTAGACCTTAAAGTCGACAATACAACTAATTCAAGGCTAGGACGAACGAGCTTAAAAACTTAAAGTCGACAATACAATCAACTACAAATCCACGAACTCAAAGTTGGGATGAGCGAGCTCAAAATGTAGAACCAAGAGCTCAAAACACAGAATGAAGAGCTTAAAGCACAAAATGATGAATTAATAATTAGAATAAAAAAAATCCCTTGCGAAATGACATTCAGTACAGGTTATCAATGCGCTACCGCTGCTTACCCATCTGTAGCATTATACCTGTACCCGAAGTCCTGCCAGAAATGTCGAGACCACTCACCCGAGTTGATTTCGAAGAACGTGATATGGGAGGACCTTCGTAACCATTGTCGCGTCAAACTTAAATTTGGGGGTGTATTTGCTATTGTAATATCTTCTTTTTTTATTTCATATTTGTACTTACGTAATTTGTATCATCTTTAATATGTCCTTTGCAATATAAGCACTAAAATTTGATACCATATTGTATGCTTAGTTTTCCTTATTGCATGCTTGACTCACCAAGTTTAAGTATTTTAGTTTTTCTTCGCGCCTCAATGATATACTCTATGCAGTATGCACAAATAAGTTTCATTTGTTTTTTAGGCATTTAGATTGTTAAGAAAACCTACTTACAATATATTTTAAGATAGTTCAATAGACGAGCAAGCTTTGCCTAAAATCTCTTTTGTAAGATTTTTCTACCCTAAATCTTATCATTCTTGATTTTGCAATGAGGACATTTTCATGTACTAAATTTGGGAGTGTGCGAGGTTCGAACTAAAGCTTTTGAAACTTTTTGAAAACCCCATAAGGCGTTTAAAATGAGGCATTTTAACATAAGTTAAAATAAAGCCAAAAAGGTTAAAAATTATTCGATTCTTTTATTTAATCGAAATAACAAATCTTATGTTGCCTCATCTCACCAAAAATAAGAAGTAAAGCTTCAAACAAAAAAATCTTAGAGTTAAGTAATAAGTGGCAATAGGAGTTATAGTTGAGAAGAGAAATAGACTCATAGAGTACCTATGATTTCCCACTCAAAGAAAGTCCCAATCAAATAAGTGAATAAAACGTTTTCTTCATCAGAAAGGGTTTAAAAATATAGTCACTTCTAAAAATTGAAAATAAGATTTTTCTAGGGAATGCACAAAGGTATTTTGAATATTAAGTTTGACGTGTTCTAAACATAGAAATATTTTCATAAGTGGAGTACATAATGAGAATAAACCCTGAATGAGGAATAAGACTAACTCACATTATGAGAAGTTAAGGGATGCAAAAAGGAAGGTAAGTCTTTGAGGTGGAATTGTGCTTGAGGTCAAGCAGTGATATAAAGTGATGCTTTAGGACTAGCATTGTTTTAAATTTGGGGGTGTGATAACTTGTAGAAATACAAGTCATTATGGTCTTTTAGGTAGAACCATGTAACCAAAATGCATGATAATATGTCAAAATGCGTAGCTTCTATGGCAAATTCATAAAGATAAGAGAATGTAACTTGCATAAGTCTTCATGCCTGTATAACCTGCTTGCCAATTAAATATCTCTAGGCGAGAAACCATGCAAATCAACACGTGAGAAAGATTCACTAACAGATAAGAATGGTAGTTGGAGTCAATGTGACTTGACAAGGATGCCAGCGACGTTGACAATCGATGCAAACTAAATGAGAAGAATAATAAGAAAACTGTAATTGGTGCTGACATGCACAGAAAGAATAGACGTTACCTGCATCAAGGAGCCTATATAAACCCTCCTTTTACATCAAGAAAAACAAAGGCGTGGAGGCCTAACGTCTAAATGGACTAGTCTATGCCCAACCTGAATGGGCCAAATTCTAGAGAGCTCCATTAGAGCCAGCGAAAAAGACTAGCTTTTTCACCTTGTGTAGAAGCTTCTAACTTCATCTTCGACCAATCTTGTAAGTGAGAGCTTAAAGAGAGATTAGAGAAAGATTTCACCATTTTCTTCCTCCTAACTTGTGATATCCTTCATCTTCTATACTTTCCACTTTTGTATTTCGTTGTAATATATCAAGTTCATATTCTACATTGACTAAAGGCATACATTCTTTAATACATCACATATTTATCCCCTTTCAATCTATCATTTTTTTAGTTTCACTTATCAAAATGTTATAAGTAGCTTGGGCTTGTAATAAGTTATTGATAAGAAGTCTAGCTTATGAGGTTTATCGTGTTAGTTGAACTATACTCCATCGCTTGACCAATTTTGTCACCAACTACTCGAGAGAGCAAGTAGCAAAGATAGCTAACACGAGCAAGCGAAAGTTTGAAGACAAACTACATCTTGACGATTAAACCACCGTCATTTATGTCCTAAAAGGAGATCAACAAGTGTGGATGACTAGACAACAAGAGGTGGCCACCCTTAAAAGAGAGGTAATATAAGACTCATAAGCAACCAGTTCTAGACAACAATCCTTGACAAAACTTTATCATTTTCATCTCGAGATGCAATAAAGTGTAACGTTTAAGGCACCGAAAGGTGTTTACCTTAATTAAAAGTTAGTTAATTGGTCCCAATAGCATCAAGGGCCTCAACATGACTTAATTGCTTATTAATGCAAAGACGTTTCTTCACTTCTTCTTTAACAACTAGTTAGTTCACATCCCTATCTTATCTCCCCTCTTACCATCTTTTATAGAATCTCTAGTGTGTAGATAAATAGGATAGTTAGACACACTTACCTTACATTGTATAGCTTTATACCTAATAACATGTATAAATATTTGTTATTATAACTCCTTTTTTTAGAATAATGAGGTCAAAACACATAAGAAAATGATTAGAATGTGTAATTTGTGTTGTAAATGCATAAGTATTTGGAAATACACTTTACATAAGTATTATGCATGTTCTATGCGATTTTAATGTCTAAACACAAGATAATAAATAAAGAAAAAAACTAGTGAACCACAGGAAACATCTCGCGTAAGTACTATGCGAAAGGGAACTCATCTAGCGATTAACGTTTCCAGGCGAGGAACAACATTATCAGACGAGGAAGGATCACTAGAAGACAAAGAGTGAGAGTTGGAGCTGATGTGACGTGCAACAGACACTTTTTGACAGATGGCACTGACAAGTTCAGAAGTTTCTCTCCTAAATATTGCCTATATAAAACCATCTCCTTCAACCTAGAAAAAGACACCTGAATGAGCACTGTGCCTGAATAAGCCAAAACTCTAAAGAGTGGCAGAAAGGAATAACCTTTCCGTCATCTGTAAACGTTTTTTTCTTCTTCTCCAATCAGTTGTATGAGAGAGATTTTGACTCCTAAGTAGGGAAGAATTCATACTCTTGTTGTTCCTTAACTTGTAATCTTTCCATTCTTTTTTCCTTCAATGTTTATACATCTTTGTAATATATGTTGTTCATATTGTACAAGGGCCTAAGGCCTACATTCTTTATATATATATATTACATGTTTATACCTTTTCAATCCATCATTTATGGACTTTTCATTCGTCAAAAATGTTATTAGTAGTTTAAGTCAGTGATAGTTCTTAATAAGAAGTCTAGCTTATAATCCTTATCGCATTAGTTGAGTTATGTTCATCGCTTGGCCAGCATCAATCGCCACTTATCTGAGAGGGCAAGTAGCAAGAATGAGGCTAATGCGCACAAGGAGGAGTTTAGCAACAAACTCCACCTTTGCGAGATAACTTCCATCATTTGTGTTCCGAAAGGTGAATAAGTGTGAACATTAGGCACCGAGAGACGTTGTTCTTAATCGAAGTTGTGTAAGTTTTATAAGTGAATTCTTCCAGATATATCTCGCCTAACCAAACTTAGTCGTGTAGATCCTAAAATGAGAATATGTGTGTCGTTTAATGACTCTGAGAGGAGCATGCCTTAATCATAAGATGGTTGAGTAAGTTATATCGTATCAAAGCTCTCACATTGCTTAATCGCCTAATGGTGCTTAGACTTTTCTCCACTCATTCTTGCATACAAGTTAGTTCGTATACTATTCCATCTCGTATTCATTTATTCCTACTACAAAATTTCTAGGCGAACATAAGTAGTTTTAATCCTGGTTCTGATTCTTTTATACTTTAGTTAATTAATTTTATATCACCTAACTAATGAGTAATTCCCTATAACTAATGTCTATAAGCAATTTTCAATGTTCAACTCTAGATCATCTAGGTAAACCTACTATTTTGCTTGCACTTGGACAAGCAGTAGAAAGATATGATGAGCACATCACGCACAATAACCCTATTTAATGACGTATTACATATGCGCTATACACACACAAAATTATTGAGTCCAAACAAACAAGCAATATCACCCAAATGAAGAAGTTAGTTTTTTTTGCTAAGATTTGATATCAATTCCCTGTGTTCAACCCTAGCGTACCCAAAAAAACTTTTGTTTCACTTACACTTTGACAAGCGATAGGAAGACTTGTACTCAACGAGGATATAATACTTACATAAAGATTAGAGATACAATAAGCATCTCGCATGCAATCCAAACAACAAAGTTAGAAACTTTAGACGGTACAAAGAAATGTTCTTATTTATGATTTATGTCTTCAAGGATTGCAATGCCAAGCATTAGAAAGAAATGTTCATTGATGGACTTCCAAGCTTCATGGTAGAACGAGTCTACATCTCCCTCAACAAAGCATATCATGAGATAGTACCTTAGGAGACCCTTACCTATACCCAACTAACTTTCATGATCATAGAATGTGAGTTAGAAAATTACAATGAGATAAAAATCCAAACCAAAAAGTACAAAAACATTCAAATCTTCTTAAAAGATAAATGAAGACTTTTTGCTATCAATATGAATTTGAGAAAGTCAAGGAACCACATTCTTCAAGAAAAATTCGTCCTAAAAACTACAACATGAAACCCACAAATCTCAATGGTATAACAAGTCTACACCCCTAAGAGGTATCACAAAAATTCAAATTACAAAAAACCTACCGAAAAACAGCAAAAGGAAGTTAAAAAAAGAGGAAAATCAAACAAAAAGATTTTTTGTTACAAGTGTAGAAAAGAGGGACATTATGCTAATAGGTGTCCGAAAAGAGGAATCCATGAGACCAACAAAAAATAATATTCTTCATATTCATCCTATATTTCATACTTTCAATTGTAAGAAATTGCAGACAAAATCGACTAAGAAATTTCAAGTGATTCTTCCTCAAATGAAGGACCAAGATAACGTGGGTGTTCAAGGACCCATGTGAATGTGTTTTGAATGAAATAAATGTTTTAACTTCCGAACATGATTTATTATTTTAAACAATCAATCATGTTTCAAATGAAGAGTTAAAAAGAAATATTTTAGAAACAATTAAAGATTCTTTAACAAGAGAATATTCTTCAAAACCATCCCCAAAGAAAGAAAACAATTTCTAAAAAAAAAATCTTTAAAAAATTATACAAACTCGAAACGTAGAAACACCAGTTTCTACTGAAGATTTAAAATTTGAAATCAATTGCCTAAAAAGAGAAATTTCTCGAGATAAATATGAGATTTTAGAAATTAAAAAAGAAATCTCTTAAATGAAGCAAAATAACAATTAAGATGATTTAGACTTATGGAATTTAATTTCAAGAATACGTTTTCAAAAATGATATTGTTTAATTACTTTTAAAATAGAAAATTTCAAAATTACTTTAAAACCACTAATAGACTCAAGTCCAAATAAAATTTGTATTCAAGTAGGTTTAATTTGAACAAAATATTTTGAAAAGACCACACGAGGTTTTTACTAGAAGCAAACGGTAAAAAATGAAATATCAAATTTAAACTTTCAAAAGTACATGTATGTAATAAACAACATTGATCCAAAACATCTTTTCTTTTAGCTAAAGATCTTCGTCAAGAATTAATAATTGGAGCAACTTTTATTACTCCATTATATCCTTTAACAATAACTGAAAAGGGATTAGTAACAAAGAAATTTAGAGAAGAATTAATTTTTTAATTTATTTTTCTAAATTACCCCATAAACTTTTAGAAATCAATGTTTTAAAAGTAAACAAAAAAAACAAATTAATTTTCTAAAAGAAGAAGGGGCATTTAGATGAAAAAAAAATTAGAAAAAATCAACCCATACCACCTCTTTTTTGCATATTGCAAATATGACAAGTAATTAGATATATCAAAAGGCAATAAGATGGTTATCAGAGAGCTATCCACTTTTAAATTTTCTACTTTTGCAATATAGAAAATGTAGTGACATAGGTCCTATAATCGTAAATTTTTGTTGCTATTTTTGCAAATGTCCCAAAGAAGAAATTGGTTAAAAAAATATTGAAGAAAATTTAAAAGAATTTTAATTAGGATAAAAGAAATTCAATTAAAAATTGAAAAAGAAATTTGTTCCAATTTACCAAATGCATTTTAAATCAAATATCCCAACAAACGCTAGACTGATTCAAACGAATTTAAGCTTGCTAACACATTCCAGGAAATGAATACAAGACTTATTAGATAAACATCTAATAAGGCCCTAAAAAAGTCCATGGTGCTACACTGCTTTTTATGTAAAAAACACAACCGAAAAGGAGCATGGAGTTCTAAGGTTAGTAATCAAAATCTTGGAATAGATTAGATATCCAATTTCTAATAAACAAGATTTCCTCAAAAGAATTGCAAATGCAAAAATATTTTCAAAATTTGACATGAAATCTGAATTTTGACAAATTCAAAATTTTGAAAAAGATAAATACAAAATTGTTCTTAATGTTCCGTTCAGATAATACAATGAAAAGTAATGCCTTTTGAATTTTAAAAAAAATGCACCATTGAATTTTTAAAAAATCATGAATGATATTTTTAATGA
>JBBPDI010103916.1:0-10339 GCA_037974545.1 Cucumis variabilis
CTTGTAAATTGTTGGAACTTGATTGGAAATGTACGAATATTATAAATTGTATTATAGTGTATATATATTAAAGTGTCAGCTATTTTTTCTATATGGGTGTGATGCATTATAACATTATTGTCATTCAAATGGTTCGTGTAATGGCGAAGCTAGCGGCAAGGAAAACAGGAAAAAACTGTAGTAATTGAGAAATTTGCAACAGAAAATAAATGTCGTAATATATGAATTTTGCGACAGTCATTAATTGTTGCCAATACGAAAACAATGACAATTTTTTTACAAAATTAATTGTCACGATAGCCCTATCTGTGACAGGAAAAAAATGTCGTCAATAGATAAAACATGACAATTTTAAAAAAAAACAAACTGTCACGATTGCCATATATTTAGCAGTAAAAAAAATGTCGTCAATAGCAAAATAATGACATTTAAAAAAACTGTTGCGATTGACATATCCGTGACATTTAAAAAATGTCACAATAAACGAATTCGCGACATTTATTTAACTGTCGTTAATATGCGAATGATGACAGTTATTTATTGTCATAAAATAAAGTATGACAGTTATTTGTTGTCATAAAATATTAATTGACGACATTTATTTTATGTCATGAAATAACTTATTGCGACAGTTTTGACAGTTTTTGAAAATTGTCATGGAAGGACTTTCCATGACTCCCGCTTCTATGACTGTAAATAACTGTCACGGATTTTGTTCGCGACAATAAATAACTGTCGTCGTAGACCATTTTTCTTGTAGTGAACAAACATGTTGGATAGGTAAATTAATTTCCTCTAAAGTAAAAGCTTAGGTAGAAAAGCATATAAATGCCAAACCACCGTTGAAACTTATAAAATGAGTATTGTAATTCAATTGTATAACAAATTGAAATATAAATCGACGCTTTACGTATTTTTATGTACTGAGATTAACAAATATATATACTCCACAAAATTTTGTTTCATAAATCAAAATATTATAAAAACCAAAAAATTCCTATAAAAACATATAAAACCTATCTTAATTGGTAAAAATGATGACTCATCGTCACACAACTATTATATTACATTATGTACTAAATCTAAATTTAAATAATAATTAATTTATTTACATGAAAATGAAATTTACAGAAATTAAATAAAATATGTGAAATAAAAATCAAATCAATTATAAAAAAAAAAATATTGAAAGGTAAAAGATGCACGTGCATTGTACGTGGTATTACATTAGTATATTATAAAGGTTGTTCATTACATGCCTCTAAATTTTCGATCTAATTAATCAATGATTAGTCTAAACTGACAATAAAATTACGATTTATTTCCATTTCTATAAAACCATTAGTGAAATAAAACTACTAAACTAAGAATCGTTACGATCATTCTTTTTTCTTTTTTCTTTCTTTTTTTGTCAACATGTGAAATGGGGAATGAAATATTTTTGTCATTGATACTACAAATACTATGCCAGCTAAGCTATATTCGTTTTGACAGTTATGATTAGATGTTAAATTATAAAAAAATTTCTCTTAATAAAAATATTATACAAGAGATATATAATTTTTTAAGGCAATTTAGATGATTGTTGTTTCCCATTTATAACTATTTATAAAAATATGTATTTATATATTTTAAATAAAATTTATTTTAAATGATAAAACTAGTGAAAATAGTTATAAATATAATAAAATTTTCAGAATCTATTAATAATTAGAACATTAATAGATCAGAATGATAGATATTAATAGAAAATTTATTGTTGTCCATCATTTGATAAGTTTAAAAATTTTGTTATATTTTGTAAGAAAAGAATTGTTTGTTTTGCCCATATTTTTAATCAAAGTTATAAGTAAAATAAGTATGATATGGCGGATTATATATATTTAATCCATGAATCAATTCACATATAACTAGCCATTTGTACACAACAAGAACTGTTATATTTCTAAGAGGGCAATTGGCACGCAAGTTCGGAATCAAATATCTGGGAATTAAATGAATGTGAGCTTGTTTGATGGGATTCTCATGCCTCGGAATTACAGATGTCTGTGTTTGGGGTGCAGGAATTGGTAATCTGTTTTGTTTTTCTTTTTGTCAATGATACAATCTAAATTTATCGTGTATAAAATATTTAATTGATTTTTTTAAATCTTTTGTACATATAATTCAATTTATTGACTTATTGATTTTCATGACAATAATGTAAAAACAAAAAAGTTTAACATTCAATAACAATAATTTTGATTACGGTTGCATTAACATGAATGGTCTAATTAGGATTATTACAAACTATTTACAAAATATAACAAGTTATATAATCGGATAGAGTTTACAAAAGTTTCAGTTGAGCAAAACATTAAAAAATATCTAATAGCTAGGTTTCAAAATAAGTATAGCAAAATGGTCATGTAAAAGCGAAAGTGAAATAGAGTTACATTTAGTGATAGTTATGGTTGTCTTCCTATGATGCACATGCAATGTAATATTTAAATCGTTTTTATCAAAAGAGTTTAAATAAAAATGAGGTTTTAAAAAATAAATATTTTTTCTTAAGTCAATCCAAATAAGCCCTAAGTTTTCTAGTTACAGTGACCAAAGAAAAAAAATGAAAAATATATATTTAAATTCTATTTTGTAGTATAACATACTCTTATATTTTAAAAATTTAATTATGTGTCAAATATATTCAAATTTCTAAGTTTTTGTCATTTATTTTCTTCAAGTTTTACTAGTGAATGAGATTTATATTTTTTCCATACAAAAAATGATAAAACAAAAATGAAAAGGAAAGTTCTAATCTGTTCATTTATTTTTGTTCTTTCCAATCTTTTTATTTAAGTAATAAAAAAAATCTTTTTATTTTACATATACAAAAATAAAGAAATTCTATATTTATTCGTTCAAAACAATAAGAAATTACACTAACTATTTTATCTAAAAAAATCTTATTTAATACATAAAATTATAAACAATTTTTTAATCTTTTTTAGTCAAACCAACTCAAATTATTTCAATCTTTAATTTATTTGACTTGTCATCCAAAAATTATACTAATAATTTTAATATAAAAGTGAAATTTTGATAACTAAAAAACAAATTTAATTTACACCACAGTTCCAAATATGGGCTTGGCATCACCTAATTCCAAGCCAGGGGCCAAACGGCCCATAATAGTCAAATAAAAAAAAGGATAGTTACAAATTTAGCAACTAGATCAAAATAATTAAGTATATAACAATATTTTAAAAAATTTATAAATATAGCAAAATTTGTCAAATTCTATCAATGATAGACCATACAAGTCTATCATCGATACAAGTCTATCAACTATAGTTTTGCTATATTTGAAATTTTTTTAAAATGTTCTATATCCTTAATTATTATTCCTAAAATAACTATCAATTATAATTACCCTAAAAAAATCATTTACTAGATGTTTTATATTTTTTTAAAATTATTCACCATTTAAATAAAAAATTATTGTAAATAAAAAATTGTAAAGTAGCTAAGTGGGGAAGTAAAATTAATCCTTTTTCATATATGGGCTTCTCTGGTACGAAATGAGCCACTTCGAATAGGTTCATTGCTCCGGCCCAGAATATGATTAATCCGACATGAGCTACATGAG
This sequence comes from Cucumis variabilis, assembly GCA_037974545.1. Lineage (NCBI taxonomy): Eukaryota > Viridiplantae > Streptophyta > Magnoliopsida > Cucurbitales > Cucurbitaceae > Cucumis > Cucumis variabilis. The sequence continues at coordinate 3,629 of JBBPDI010103916.1, forward strand.
CCCCTAGTAGTTTACCGGATAAATTGATAAGTCGGACATTCCTAGCCCACCAAGCAAAACCGGTGGTTTCTTGGTCAAGACCAGCTAAAGCTAAAGTTCCATTACCTTTTCTTTAATTTTTTTTAAAATAAATTAAAGGATGACTTCCTTCTTTCTTTTTTTAAATAAACGTCAAATCAACTACATTTTCGTAATAAGTTTTAAAACAGCATTATTCTGGTAATAATTTTTTAAAAGTACCATATTTTAGTAATTGCCTCGGCTAAAACTCACTTTTCTCAGATACAGTGTATTTGTGCAGAGTAAAATAATGTAATATAACACAGAATTATGAATACAGTGTATTTGCAAATCATTCAGTTTTATAAAAATATTAAATAAATATTTACTTTTGGGATTGATCTCATTTAACCAACATCTTTTAGATTTATGCTTCAATTTATACCAGATTTTCGAATTTGTAGGCTTCAAATCAAATTATTAACAATTTATTTTTATTAATATATAATAATAATAATAATAGCTATTTAATTCATACTCTTTTTGCTATCCATAAAATGATTGATAATATAATTTATTCATTGTAAGTTTCATAAGCTTTAGTTAATTCTCAGTAACATTTTATTATATCATACAAATACATAATTTTTCATATAATGATTGATAATATAATTTATTCACTGTACTTTTCTTAAGGTCTGGTTAATCCTTAGTAACATTTTATTATATCATATAAATACACAATTTTTCATATTTATCCTTTATTGTTTTGGATTATATATTTATAGTAATAAATGTTTATTTTATCATTTTAGTTTAAAAGTTTAGTTGGAAGATCTTCAAATTTTGAATTTAAAATTGTATCATTCTCCAAAATTCTGCTTTTGATATAATAACAACCTCATATTAACATTGTATCATTCCTATAATTATGTATGTAACAATTATTCCCTATAGTATATCAATGTCATTTGATATAATAACAACTTCATATTTAGATTGTATTTTTACATATAATTATTTATTTAACGATCTTTCCATAAAATGGTTGATTTAACATAATAATATATTGAAATTAAAACTTCCAAAGAATGGTTCATTTAAGAATCCTTCCATAAAATGATTTTATTTGTTATTTCCCCCAATAATTATGATGCATTTAACAAGGAAAGTCTTCCTTCCATAAAAGGAAATTTCCTAAATAATATCATTGAATCATAATCACGGTCGTTTAACTAACAAAATTTTATAATAACCAATAGAATTAAGATTTTTTCAAACATAGTATATGTCAAGTATGAACGATGTTATAAACAATAAATTTGGGACACATAAAAAGGTAAAAAATTTGGTAATCAAGATATAGTATCATTTGTATATGTATAGGATAATCTGTATATTCCAAATATAGTGTATTTTAATAGTTCAAAAAATGAGACATGATATTAGAAATAGCATGAAAACATTGTATTTTGCAAACAACATTCAAATTTGGTAAATCTTAACTAAATTTTCTATTTTTTTGCTAGACAAGATTTCAAAAACCTCCCCTATAATAATGGCAAATATATATACAATATTTTCAAATTTGTTATATTTTAAACAACTTATTAACAATTTATTAAATAATACATAATATATATTTTTAATAACAATTTAAATTTAAATTTTAATATATATTTTTAATAACAATTTGAATTTAAATTTTAGAATTTAATTATGCCTCAATGACATTTTTGCAATTATTTAAATCTTCTTCTTTTAGGTTTTATTAGATAAAAGAAAAGAAGGAGATTGAGGGAGGGGGACAGCCGACAAGAGACAGACATGGTGAGAGAAGAATTGAAGAAGAAGTCTGTTGTGTCTCCATTTGTTTCCATCAAATGTTGTAGTGAATTCTTTGATGAATTGAAGAAGAAGTCGGTGATTCTTGTCGAATATCATCACTGCATTGTTTAATCTGAGAAAGTTTAAAAGGTTTTGACCCAAAGAAATTTCCTCGGGTTCATGAATTCTTGTCGGAGCTAATTAAACCATGACTCTCTTCTATATTTTTCAAAATTGAATCAAAATTCTACGAAATTGCCAATAAGGAGAAAAGGAAGAGGAAGATGAACAGGTGAAGCTTCCCATTAATGACAACTTTTCTAATCTTCATATTTTTGGAGAATTTTTATGTGGCATATGTTATTTCAATTCAATTACAGTGTATTTTGGGTTTAGGTGAACAATTGTATTTTTCATATTGGATAGGGGCATGTGAGAGATTGTTTCATTTATTTATTTTTCTAATTTTTATGTTTTGCTATTCTAACAATTTAAAATTATTTTTGCTATTTTTCCAAAGTAAGACTCATAATTTGCTATTTTTCTTGACAACCCTAAGGTTAACCCATCCATAATTCAATCTCCATCTCTTTCTCACTCAAGGTTCCTTCATCCAACGGATCCCACAAACCGATTTTGAGTCTAAAGCTTAGTAGGTAAGCATTAGTGGTGATCTTGTTCAAGTTCAGACGAAAAACATTAATTGGAGCTTCAAATGTAAGTTTACTATTTACCCTGAATTCCTTTTTAATTATTAGGATTATATGATCATGTTTACCGATTACATTTAGAGTATAATTTTTTTTATCTTTTTTCACTGCTCATGCTTAGCTATTCCTTTATGTGGTATCCGAGCATGCTTATTTTATCCAATTGCATATAGTGAGTGTCAATTTATTATATAAATTGTGTGTTGAACTAAGGTGGATATATTATGGTTTTGACACTAAAATAGGTGTATTTATGTATTAAATATTGTACTTGGTTCGGGTTTAGAAGTTTTATAATATTTTTTTTCGAAGGTCTGTAATTTTATTAAAGCGATTAGAGTTGATAATAGGCTATAATTGTTGCACCGAGAGAGAATTTTGAAGAAATTGAAGGATTTGGCTCTTAGGCCCGAATTTCAACCTTCAGACCCGAGAAGTCCACCTTACCTAGCCAAAATCAACTTCGTGATCTGGCTTCTCCCACAAGCCCAACATCTGCAACATGTTTTCAATATGTGCGCCTACGTGTCCACTTGGCCCGGTTCGATTGCCACGCGCGCCCATGCGTCTGCCCCAGATTGGATCTGCTTCCATCTGACCTGTGTGCCTATTTCATCCAACCCAGTTGTTGACTCGCGTGTGTTTGAGGTGGATTGGATCGATTTAATGTGGTTTGGGCCGATTCAGTTCTTTTTTGGACCAGTTCAGTTCCTTTTGATCTGGTTCAATTAGTTTTAGCTGTTTTTTGACCTTTTCAAGTGTTTTAGGAGTGGTTTTGTACTACACCAAATTATTATTGTAATAATTTAGTTTTTAATTTAATTTAGCAGCCAACACGATAATTAAGTTATGGTTTTGTCCATTTTAGGGTGTTTATAATTAAATTATGCAAGTGATGTATATTTAATTACTTTTAAATTTGTATGTGCATATTTTATGTCATGTAGATTTAAAATCCCACCATATATTAACGTGTTAGTGCATTGAAAGTATGTAATGGTTATAATGTATAGTATGCATGTTAATTAATTAATAGGTTTAATTAATTTAATTAATTTTGATTAAATATGATTTAATGAAATTAATTCATTAATCAATTAATTTGAATTTATTTAACTTAGGTGTTTTTAAAAAATATAACAAACCGGCAAAATATTTACAGAATAATTTCAAAAACGAAAAAAGCTCACAGGTCCACAATGAAAAATACCAAAAATACCTCAGTCAACACACGGTTAATTAGCCATATGTACGTGTAATTCTTACGTGATCATGTCGATCGTGTATGCGATCATATAGAAAATGATACATAATCGTGTACTAAATCTAAAAAATCTTGGTTTAAGATTGTGTACGAGGATCTTTCAAAATTTGGTACACGACCTTGTACCAATATCGTTTAGGTTTGGTACATGACCGTGTACCCAAATCTAAATGATCGTGTACCAATATCTCAACGATTTTATAGATTTGGTACACGGTTGTGTACCAATATTCCTACGATTTTTGTTCAAGATCGTGTACTAAGATCTTTTATATTTGGTACACGATCTTGAACCAAATAACAGTTGAAAAAAATAATACGAGATTGATGATTGATTGAAAACAAAGATCATGATTTCAAAAAAAAGTATAAAAGAAAAATTGTAGAAAAAGAAGAGAAGAAAGAATATGGAAAGAAAGAAGGAAGACATCGAGCCGCATAAAATTCAAAAGCGGCTAGGACAAACTTGAAATATTTTTCAAAAAGGTCGACTTCATGAGCTTTTTTATTTTGTTACATGGGTCGTAAATATTTTGATATGTTGTTATATTTATGAAAATTAACCTTTAAATTAATTTAAAATGTTCAATTAATTTTTAAATAATTTAAATTTTGTATTAATTAATTTTTTATATATAAGAGTTATATAATGCTTGAATGTATGTTATAGGTTAGTCTATAGTTTTATAAGTGTTATAAAATCAAGTAGACTTTTAACATCTATAAGAAAGATAACTTGGATGCTCACCTAGGTTAAACAATATCAACCAAACTTTTCATAGAAATAGGTCGATATCTGGTAAATTTGGTTATAAAAGGCTACCTAATTGCATCTTGTCAACAAGTTAGATAAGATGACTAAGGTTGGAGGTTATTAAGTTGACGGTTTAAGAAACACCTGCTACCTAGAGATCGTAATTAGTTCTTGAGCCTAGTTAACCTAGTTTTTGGATGCTTGAGAGATGTGAGGTAATAAAATTTAGTTTATCACCTAGACATCATAGGTTAAAATCTTGTATAAATGGTTATGCTCGGATGTTTCACCTAGACTTAAGATATTTTTAGGTTAGCCTAAATATAATCCTAAAGTAATTAAATACCATGATCGTTTTAGAACACTTCAGCTAGAGAAAAGTAGCATACTTTTAGTTCTAGTGTCCCTAAGAGTTCACATCGTGAGTTCCATGTAAGGCTTTGAGTTGGGCGTAGGAGTGAACTTCAGTCAAAGAGTGTTTGCATGGAGGTTTGACAAGGTAAATAGGGGAAGTAGTTCATAGTAAGTGGGTGAGAGATATATGACAACACATTCCATGGTCTCTTCCATTAGATCGCACCGTGAGATTCCTATAATGCATTTGCATGTCTGTTCTGGAGCAATCTTACTAATCAGAGTTGGGTTGTATATTAGGATTCGGAACATCACAAACTCCATATATATGGATAGGGTCTTTTAGATTGATTTTCATATTGACTTTTCACTCTCGAGAGCATAAGAATTCTTATTTTTAAGATTAGAAAATGGTGGGTTACACTTACAAGAATTACTAATGAGCTAGTATTCTCTATCGAAGTAGTGATACTAAGTGCTATAGGAATATGAGATATTCAGAAGTTAGCATTTGGTCAAGATTGTCTTGGTTCAAAGGAAGAGCAATCGACTACCCCTCGATAAAGGTTATTCTAAACCTTTGAAATATCGTTGCAAAATATAATAATGAGGATTGCATTATTAATATTTGCTAAACTAGATTGATTCCTAAAAGGATTATAGTTTTTTACTATATAGAATATGTTTTTTTTCCAGCATGAATAGCTCAATAGAAAATCTTTTAGCTTCTGAAGATCTTAACAAAGACAATTATTCGACACACAATATACTAGTAGATGATCCAAAAATTATCTTAATAGAGGAATGTCCTCAAGTAAAGACTTCCAATCTGAGCAAGAAAAAGAAAGTTTTAAAAGGTAAATGTTACCAATGCAACCAAACCAAACATTGGTTAAGGAACTATCTGAAATATCTTGCTGAGAAGGAAACACAAAGTAAAAATATGATTTACTAGCTGTTGAAACATGCTTAGTGAAATATGATTTGCTTCTCATTTCAGGAAACTAGTTTCTAGAAAAAGCTTGTAGAAGGTGAGATTACCCTTAAAGTTGCGACTGGTGAGGTTGTCTCGGTTGAAGCATTGGGAGATTTGAAGTTGTTTTATTATGATAGATATATCATACTTAAAGAGGTTTTGTATGTTCCTCAAATGAAAAGGAACTTGATATCTATCTCTTGTATTTCATAACAAAAATATAGAATATTTTTAAAGTCAGTGAAGCATTCATTTTCAGTCAATGTATTTCAAATTGTTTTGCTATACTTGAAAACAACTTATATAAGTTAAGACTAACTAGAGCAAAATTTATCTTAAATACTGAGATGTTTTGAACCGCTGAAACTAATTATAAAAGGCAAATGGTTTCTTCTAATTCTTATTTATGACATTAAAGACTTGGTCACATAAATCTCAATAGGGATTGAAAGATTGTTTAAGAACAAACTTCTAAGTCAATTAGAAAATAATTCTTTTACCACCATGTGAATCCTGTCTTGAAGGAAAAATAACGAGAGATTTTTTACTTGAAAAGGTTTTAGAGCAAAAGTACCCTCGGATTTTTTACATGCTTAAGAATTCCTAAAATTTTATTCATTATATTTTTATAAGAATTAATAATTAGTATTATCAATTCTTTTGCGGTGAATCATTCCTATCAAAACTGGGATGGTTATAAAAGCCATCTGGACATCTCAATTTTCATAATCTGAAACAGCAGAAAGGGGAGAAGATTATGGAGGAAGGAAGCGCAGAAGACAACTTTCAGCAAACCCCTCACAAGAAGAGCAAGACCATTATCAAG
>JBBPDI010103924.1:0-10339 GCA_037974545.1 Cucumis variabilis
TAATGTATCACTATACATTAAACTAATTCCCAAAATAATTTTGAACATTTCAAATTACAACCAATATAAATAAATCTGATTACCCTTTAAGAGTTAGGAAGGAGACCTAATGGACCTACAGATTAGAAGCTACAACAATCTGAGATTAATTGGCTAAACTCTTAAACCACATTAATCAATATTCGTTAATTGTGTGTACACTCCACTAAACACTCACTACTGAACTCTTCTTAGTGCAGATATGTTTATTTGTCCACGGATATATACTAATAACAGTAAGTTCATCATTCACGAGTGTTCATAACACCAGCTGGGTCAAATTACCATTTTACCCCTGAGTTATCTCTAATTCTTAAATTACATTGTTTCTCTAATGAATAACCTGTTTATGGTCCTACTAATAAATAGAAACCTCTCTCGTGTCATAGAGAGGCTAGAACCCTTTGTTCAAGTCTTGGAGACACCGTTTCAGGAAACACTCATCTACTTACCCTAAGGTAGTAAAGGAGTGAATTCCATCTTGTGTAATTATGTTCCCAGCTCTCTACTCGGTCTTGTCCCCAAATTGATAAGTTTATTGAATCGGCGATTTAGCCACTCTCATCCGTACAAATCAAAGGACAATTCCTCGCGTATAGGAGTTTATAATACATTCAGGATTAAAACTAAGTTACCCAGGTCATCCTAATGAAATAGAAACCTAACTAGTTAATGAAGTTACATTTAGTGGTTACTATTTTTGTGGTTGGGTCTTATGCAAACTTATTGCATAAGATACTCTCACTCGCATGTCAACTACACGAACGTGTTGGATCATTGCATTTGTATCAAATACAAAGTGAGCCGTATCCATAGTGCTACCAGGATAAGGTACCTAGCCTTATTCCTATACTATAGATCCTTTAAATTGATCTCGAACATTGATCCATGTATGTCTCTACATACTGTTCAAGACTCATCAAACGGTTTAGGATGTTAGTTTATTGGATTTGTGTTATTAAGATAAAACTAATAATATAATTAATAACATTTATTGAAATTATAATAATAACACTTTATTAACGACGGTCAATGGATTATATTTACAATTTACAAGTTTTAGGACATAAATTCCAACAATAACAATTTCAAACGGTGAGAGAATGAATACAAGGAAAGACGCATCTTACCTATTAAAACTTTTAGGACTCATTTGGGAAAGCATAATAGGATAATGGGATGGATCAAGTTTTAATTATATTTATAAGTCTACGATTGAATGGTCATAAATGTGTTTGCGATTACAAACTCATTACCATTCCCATGGATTATCGTTCTCTATTCCAAACACTCTTTTGTCATTCTCTATATACCTCACCACAAATCTCACCGATGACCAACTCTAACCACTACCACTGATCAATTCTTGATACCACCTCCTACCATCACTGTCGACCACCTTTGACCATTACTCACACCTCATCAATGGTGGCAACCATTAAGTTTATAGTGCTAAAAAATAGTATTCTAAAGGCCCATTTGATAATGCCCATGCTTTTTTGTTTCTTATTCACATTTCTCATTTTTTAAAATGAATATATAGATCCTAAAACCTGACAAACTCTGGCTAGTTATCATCATGTTTTTAAAAATTAGAAACATGCAAGAAACTAGCCTATTTGATAATCATTCTCGTTGCTTGTCCCTAAAATTTAAGAAACAATCTTAAAAATTGGATAAAATTGAAAAACTAATTTTTGTAGTTTCTCATGTTTTGTTTTAAATTTATTTAATGTTGTTTCTTAAATACAATAGAGTGTAGATTTGGCTAGTGGTGATCACTCATGCCCATAACATTTATTTTTATTTTATACTTTCATTTATTTATACTTATTTTCTTCATTATTTTTATATTTATTTTTAATGAATTTTGAATTTTCAAATATTTATATTTATATATTATTTTAATTTTTAAATTTCAAAATTTTGTTATTTTTAAATATAGAAAAATGAACTAAAATATTTATAAATATGATAAATTTATTTTTAAATTTGAATTTTCAAATATTTAGATTTATATAGTATTTTTATTTTTAATTTTTAAATTTTATTAGGGTTGTTGTCTAATATAAGGAAATAAACCAAAATATTTACAAATAATTGTAACATGGTATTTTGATTTTTGCTATTATTTGTAAATATTTTTAGCAATTTTTTCATTTAAAATAATTTCTTTTTTTATAGGAGTATTTTTAAAAATAGAAAAATAAATTAAAATATTTACAACTTAGCAAAATTTTGGATTCTATCACTGATAGTCTTCTATCACTATAACATATCAGTGACTATCAGTGATACAATTTGCTATAGGTTGTAAATATTTTGTAAAATCTACTACTTTTAAAAAGTCCTCTTTTTTATATGTAAATATTTTTTAATTTAAAGTTTACAATTTTTTAATATGCCTTTTCTTATATATTTTTTTTAAAAAAATTTATAGATATGTAAGTTCTATTTATTGAGATATTTATTTAGATTCATTTAAATAGTTTTTTTACAACCACGATATATACATAATAATATAATTGAGTTAGATTTGAGTTTAAATTATTTAAAATTTAAAACAAATGACTTGAGTGAGAAATAATATCGTAAATAAATTTTTAGCAACATATGAATGATAGAAACAAAAGTATTATTGTAATTAATTTTACATCGAAACTTATGTGCATTTGATAATTATTTTTTCTATTTTAATGCATGCTACATATTTTTTTATTACATTTAGGAAATTTGTCAGAAATAGAATATTAGACAAAATATTTACACTTCATAGAAAAATCAAGTGATGAATTTTGTCTTCTAGTGATTTTGTTCTATGGAGTATAAATAGTTTGTCAATTTTTCTATTTTTTAGAAAATAAAACAAGAAACAAAAAAATAGAGAGAACGAAAAACAGAAAACTAGAAAATAAGAAATGAAAACGTTATTAGACATGCCTTAATTTTTTACTTTCTTAGCTAGTGTAAATCATGCATCATTGGTAGAAAGTGCATGGGTTATTTAGTTGTATACTTTTTCTTAGTGGTAAATCATTTAGTGTAGACTTTCATTTAATTTGGTTCCCTAAATTATAAACACATTCTTAAACTTTGTGGTTTGTATAAAAAATATCTCTAAACTTTAAAATTTTTCAAAAATGCCTTTAAGCTTTCAAAAATTGTTCGAAAATACCCTTACCGTTAATTTTGGATGGAAACTGTTAAAGTTTTGTTTAAAAAATACCATAAACTATCGAAAATTTTCACAAATACAATTAAATTTATTTTTTTTAAAAAAAAAGTAATCTCATTAATCCGACTTCTATACCAAATTTCTTAGCACCCAATAAATAAAAAATTTAAATTAAAACCATAGTTTAAAAATTTAATCCATATGTCAATATTTGTATTGATATTTTCACATTTTCATGGGTTCAATACCGATAGAAGGAGTGAATCGATATTGCATTACATCTTTAAAAAATCAATGAATCACAAAAAATAAACATCAAAATGACACTAATATAAAATATAATATAAATAATAGACATGTTTACTTATTTTAAATAATAAAATATTTATTTAATAATTTTAAATTTATTTATTTGATTTTTTTAATAATTATTTTCAGAAATATCCATCAAAATTGAGATTTCTATAAAATTAAGATTTTGATATATTTATTAACATCAATATTTTAAACCTTCGTTAAAACATAAAATCTTACAAAGCTCCAAAATAAAAATTCATCCTTAAAACATACTAAAACAATAGTTAATCAACACAAAAATATCTCACGGACAGATCTATTAGACTATCACTGTCACGCCTCCTCCCAGATCACCTACTCTTTGTCCAAAAGATGTCATGAAGCAAACAAATATTATTCTCCTACTAACGATATCAGTTAGACCCTACTAAAACTAAATCTAAAACTAAACTTCAAACATACAACACAACATAAATAAGAACAAACATTATATATAATCACAAAATGAAGCCCAACTTACAACAAAACCACGAGTTTGAGATAGACATAATTACACTAACCAAACATCAAAGTTTATACCACTCTAAGATAAACCTTGAACAAACCACATCTAACACTCTACTAAAACAAACTAGACCAGAGAAATACAACTGTAGCGTCGAGTCCATGATCTCTACCTAGAAAGCAAGAAAACATTTTTGGAAAGCATGAGCTAAAACTTAAGGAGTGACTAGTTTTAACACTAAACATGCTTAATAAATCATTGAATGGTAAACAACTTTAAACAAATACATTTGAGCAAAGCAAATATATAATTTCAAACTTAAACAACTGTTACAAACATTTCTCTTTTATTTTCTATACCTCTGAATCTTTGTACATCTGTGAGATGAATATTTGGGCATCAATAGAGCCCTATCTCGTGATGTGATACTACGAGATGAAAAACCTACGCACGAGTAGTGCCTTATTTTGTGATAACTATTATGAGGTGGAAAATATAGTCGTTCATAGAGGCCCTCATCTCTAACCTACTCTCAGTTGTAGAAACTCTAAGCATCTACTAGATGCTCTCATTAAAGGACCTTTGTGCACAGAAAAATCTCTCCCATAGGTTTTCTATATGCCTCAGAATATGTCAGGTATAGACTAAAACATACTAAAGCATCTCATGCTTTCTAACACTATGCATTTAAATCTCAAAATCATCGTGTTTCCACAACTCTTTGCACAATCAATCTCTATACTTTAGTAAATCAGTTTTTCTAATATATTCTTTAAACTCAAGTACTATAGAAACTTAGCACAAACACGCTTTAAACTTCCAAACATTTCTAAACTTCAAACTCATGCTTTGGAAATGAATATATAATTAACTTAAACATTTATCTCAAAACATGCTTTAAGCACTTAATAAATCACATGTTTAAAAGTTACTTTAAAATTTATTTTGTCACTTATGAATGGAAGCTAATCTCTTCGCCTATAGATTTTCCAAATCTCTTCTTCCCCTGAAATTAGTGAATTTAAACCCATTTTAAACCTTTAAAATAAAAAAGTATCAAGACTTAGCTAAAAAAATCTAAAAATTGCATAAATTGTCCAAAATGAGTGTCATGGCACGACTGGCCAATGGGCATGGACAGCACGCTTGCACGCATGGGCCCTCAAAACACTTGGTCGCATAGTCGTCTCGTTCCTTGCCAGTGTGACACTGCGTTGTGTCTCTCCGTGCGTGCCTTCGCACATCTTCGCTTGCATGGTCTGTCGCATGGCTTGGGCACATATGTTATGTCGCTTGGCTGAGAGTGGGAGTGCAACATATAACCTCTCACCTTTAAAACACAAGCACCCCTAGTCCCTCACGACCTGATACTTCGGTCACCTTTAACCTTGCTCAAAATTTTTGAATTTTCCAAAAAATCTCTTCCAACTTCAAGAACTCATAACTTTTAATCTAGCCATCAAAATGAAAAAGTTCCTTCTTCAAACTTGCTTAGAGTTGTCTTAATTATCTTACCTAAAACATTCAACTTCAAATTCAAAGGGATGCGATTTGTAGCCTTCAAAGACTCCACCTGCTCAAAGACCTTCCATTTCTTACCTTCCCTTCCTCCTTGAACTCAAACACCACCTTTCTCGCGCTTCCTTTGTCCGACATCCTCACCTTAACAAATAGGCTCTCATAGGATATCACATGATAAAAAGTGATAGACATGCACAACGAAATTAGGATCAATTTTACTATAAATGCATCTAAACCATTTAGAAATCAACACATCTCATCTACCCTAATTATGTGAAATTAGGGTTAATAGAAAGCCATACATTTGAAGCTTCCTCATAATCTCCTCACAAACATTAACTTGGGATCACCACTAGTATTAACCCGTTATTCTTTAGACTTAGAATCGAGTTGTGAGACCGATAAGTGAAGGAATTGAGAGAGAGAGAGAGATGAAAATTGGAGGTGCGACTTAGGGTTGAAAGTTGAGAGAGAAAATTGTTTATGGTTTATTTTGCAAGTCAAATTTTCACAATTAGCAAAAAGTCTTTCTTCATTTGAAATGTTGCCTTTAAATAACCTAATTACATGCACAAATGCATGTAATTAGTTCACAAAGTCTCAACATCTAACAGACCACTAAATACAATTATTTTGAGAAAAATGCATGAGTGAATTTTGAACTCTCTTCAAATGAACTCACCTTAAAATACGCACTCTGTCAACTTTGCCACCTCTTATGTCACACCCCCACTCGGATCACCTACTCTCGATCTGAAAGACGACGTGAAGTCAACTGATACCGTTTTCTACAGTACAGCCTATCCATTTATGAACTTCAACATAAGTCTTCTACAGACATTTTAACACAACTTGTAATTACATGAAGAAAAACTCCACCCACAACCGACTCTAGCTTAAGTCTAGGATAATTGTAAGATCAAATATACATAACTTCAAAACAACTAGACTCATATGAAAAGAAGACAGAACTCTTCAATAGACAGACAACAACAAATCAGACTTCGAGAACACGACCTCTACTTGGAAAATGAAAAATATTTTGGAAAGTATGAGCTAAAAAATCCTAGTGAGTAACTAACAACATTTCAAAAACATTTAAACATTAATCATAACGATATCATAAATACATTTAACTTGGCAAGCGCTTAGAAATCAGTAACTCAAATCCTAGTTTTTCCTCATCTAAAACTCAAGAATCCACTTCTCAGGAGATGGTAGAGAAAACTCAATACCAAATCCAAACTTTAGAGATGGGCATCCCCAATCCCTGTTCCTCAGAGGTAGGTGTCCCTAGCTTTGTTCTTGGAGATAAATATTCTTACCTCAAATTCCTTGACGCCTTATAAACCACCCTGTAGGGCTATTTAAGATAACTGAGATTAGATAAAACATGTATAAACCATAAGCTTTGTAAACAATGTTTCAAACATTCAAAGAATCCTTGTTGCATAAAGTAAACCATAAACCATAACCATGTTTTGTCAAACTCATATTCTTTTGCTAGCCATAACTAATCCTCATCAATTCATGCTTAATCAAATACTTTAAACAATTCACACGCTTTAGAAATAATTCATAAATCAGATAACATAAAGCATGTTAAACACTTCAAAGATATGCTTTGTAAATTTTCATGCAAATCAATATAACTTAAACATTTAGCACAAAGCATTCTTTAAATAATGACTTGTAAAACTTGGTTAGAAACCACTTAGAAATTCATTTTGTCACTCACAGATACAAGCTTGGATCCTTGGCCTATAGATTTTCCCAATTTCTTCTCGACTTGAAATAATGGTAATTAACTCCAATTAATTTTCTTTGATTATGAAAATATAAAAAATACTTAGAAATGTAAAAATAACCAAAAATACCCAAAAAATACCTTTTGACATAGGCTGGTGCGCAGGCATGGACGATGTGGAGGTTGGTGCACGCGTAGGGGTCTGCTTAGTCTTGTCACAAGGCGTGTCGTGCACCTTATGCATCATGTGCATCCTTGCGTGTCCTCATGCGCAAGGTATGCGGTGTGCTCCTTTGGCCGCATACCTAGCGTTGGCCTTGCCTCATGCTCTTCCTCTAAAGTAAATTCCTTTGCTTAAACCTTACACCTAGCTCGCCTCACCTTCCTTGACACTCGGCCAACCTTCACTACCCATAATTTCTTTTCTAATTAACCCATCTTTGAAAATTTATAACTATAAATTCATAACTCCAATGAGAAAATTTTATTCTAAAAAGTTGCTTAAAAATTTCTTAACTTTCTTACCTCAAAATTTTAGCTTAAAACTTCAAGAGATGTAACCTATAGCCTCTGAAAAGTGAACACTGCTCCAATTCACCTTAGAAATAACCTTTCTCTCTTTAGTGAGTTCAAACTCAATCCTCCTCACCTCACTTTTTTCCGGAAGCCTTACACTAAAGACAAGATTCAATTTTTGAACTTTTACAAGTAGTTTGAAGGAAAACACACTAGTAGTTTGTGAGCTCTTCTAATATGAAGTTACCTATTTATAGTAAACTTTGCATGTCATCCCTTTGACACCTCCTGCTTGCCACAATTTAACTTTTGCATGTTGTGGGCACTTGGAATCCACTTAGCCGACATGCCTAGAACGCTTATAAGTCTTACCACGCCTTGTCTATCTTAAGTTCCACACCCAAGTCTTTAACCAATACACCAAGCTAACTTTTTCACTTGGTCGTAAGGCCCTTCCTTGTGTACACGGTCACCTAGCTCACATCCCTTACTACCTTTCCTAAATATTTAGCCTCACCAGCGCCTCATGTCTTTCCTTTCCTCGTCTAGGTGCATTTGGCGCCTATGAAACTTTCTTAGAGGTTCTCTTGCATAATTTCGTACAATCCATGCCTTGGCTGTCTAGCTACCCATCTCACCTAGCTCATGGACTTAGCAAAAAAATTTATCATGACAACCCTTGCCACTAGGGGTATAAATGGTTTGAATTGAATTTGGTTAGGAGACATTCTCAACTCAATCCATATATTTAGATTGGTTGGGTTGAAATCCGAATAAACCAGATTAATTTTTCAACCCAATCCAACCTAACCTGTAAAATATGGGTTGAGTTGGGTTGTCAGGTTGTATTATTTTTTTTCATTTCCAACCCAATGGTCGTTTACCCTCTTACGCCATCGTTTAACTTTCTACCTTCAAGTGATCGTTTAGTTCTTACACGATTGTTTAATAAAATACTTCTAACTTTACTTTTATTAAATAAATAATATATATATGTTAATTCAGGTTGAGTTTGGATTGAATTGAATTTTTCAACCCTCAACCCAAGACCTAACCCAACTAGAGAAAGACCAAAATTTTCAACCCAGTCCAACCCTTATTTTAAACTAACCTAACCCAACTCATATAATATAGGTTGGGTAGTCCAGATTTTTGAGTTATTCGAGTTGAACTTACACACGTACTTGCCACAACCACTTGTTCAGCAACTTCCTTTTCCTTAACTTTTCATCACTTGGTTTCCTTTAATCATGTAACTCTAAATACTTAAAACAACTTAATGGTCTAAACATGATTTTCCTTTTTCTAGTAACCATGACACTCTTACAATAACCCACCAATGTTAACATACCAAAGGTTACACTTAGGCTACTTTTAGAAAACTTCAACTTAACCCTTCTTTGAGTTACTTTCTCAACTTGTCCTTCACACAATCAATTGCCTTGAAGTCCTAGGAGTAGCCAAAACACTTAACATCAAAGCTCCTCGCCTAAAGCCTTCAAACTAAGCCACCTTGCTAACCTCGCAAGCCTAGCTGCAAAGTCCTCCTCCCAAGCTCTTGGTCCCATAACTTACTATGCATGCTCCTCAACTTAACTCAACACTTAGCACCTCTAACCTCAATGTTTAGTCTTCTAGCCTAGGTGTGCTTTGGCCGCCTAGAGCATGTTATGTGAGGTTCTCTCGCCACAAGCATATCACCTTACCTTGACACCTAGCAAGTCTCAAAACCTGTACTCTTACACACTTGGCTAAAAATCCTCAAGTCACTACAACAAATTTGCCCTTTGATGTCAGGTGGAAAAAATAAAATTTTGCCTTTAATGTCGTTTTTGAAAAGGCAGATCATTAATGCCGGTTTAAAACTGACATTAATGATATGAGCTTAATGTCAGTTTTAAACCGACATTAATGGTCTGCACATTTTTATTTTTTTTAATTTTTTAATTTTGTAAAAATCGACATTAATGACCTTCTCTATTTTTAATTTCTTTTTAATTTTTTTATTTTATACAAACCGACATTAATGACCTTTCAATTTTTAATTTCATTTTAATTTTTTTTGGGTTCTAAAAACTAAATTTCCCTCTCTTTCTTACTTTACCAATTTTTCTTTTCTTTTCAAGTCTTCGATTTCCTTCTCTTCTTATCTCTTCTAACCTAGTTTTCTTTCCTTCTCTTCTCTTTTTAATATAGCAGCCGTCAATCCTTACCATTTGTTGTCGTGCCTGGAGCTAAGTGTTCAAGTTCAAGTCAGTCACCGTCACTGTCGTACCCAAAACTAATTGTTCGGCCACAAGAAACTCCTCCTCAGTCGCTGTCAATCCTTCCCACCACTGTGCTCAATCGCTTCTTCGTGCTTCCGCCGCATAAATCGTTCGTGTTCAGTTACATCGAAAGCATTGTCAACACCACCGTGCCCAGTCGTTTCCACCATTGCATGCCCAGTCGTCACCACCGTCGCATTGCCAGCCGACTAGTTTAGGGTAATTTCTTCAACTTTGATCTAATTTTTGGTTTGGGTAATTTTTTAGAAATA
>JBBPDI010103957.1:0-10332 GCA_037974545.1 Cucumis variabilis
GGTACTTTATGAATATTTATACAATTCAAACGTTGTCTTAGACACGTTGCACCCATTTTGTCAATTCATGTGATGTAAGCATGTAATGACCCAGACTTTTAAACCAAGCTAAGGTCATTATTAAAAAGATAAATATCAAAAGACACTATCTTAAAAGGGGAAAACTAAAAGATTTATAAAATTAATATCAAATAAATGTTTGAAGACATAAAATCAATAAAACTAATAAAAATAATTTGAAAACGTGACCCTCGGGTACTAACATTTTAGAGAAGACCAAAATGAATAAACAAGATAAATCTTTAAATAACATGTCTAAAATTTAAAATACTGAAAAACATGTAAATAGACACAGAAGCAAAACTGAGTCCCCATATGTCATGTTACAGACCCTTCTTCTCACTCGCTAGCTTTCTAGATCTATTTTTTCCTGAAATATTAAACATAGAAAAGAGAGAGTATATAAAATATACACAGTGAGGGATCCACTACTAGTCCCGCTAGGTGATCTTTTAACTTTCTATTAGAAACATAATAATAGTGTCATGTGTCCAATGGAGCACATCTGAGCGAGTGAGATCATATGAACACCCCTAGTTGTGTGAGTGATCTTGTAGGAACATTGCTAGTCGTGCGAGTGGTTGTAGATACACACTGAGCGAGATCATACAAACACCCCTAATCGTGCGAGTGATCGTAGGTACACACTTCTAAACATATTTGTGTTATATAGGTACACCCCTAATTGTGTGAGTGGTCACGTCGGAACACCCTTAGTAGTGCGAGTTACCCCGTATACAGTAAAATTGTCCCATAACTGTGCATGTGATCCGTAGGTACACCTCTAAATCGTGTGAGTGATTTCGCGAAGGAACACCCCTAGTTATTGGAGTGACCCCATAGATAGAATCAGAATATAGGTGGGGTAAAAGCTCAACAGACAAAGTTAACAGAAACCATAATCCAAGGCATGTAATGTATCATAAACATCATAAACATGACATGAATATCAATCATAACGTCCCTAATCATGTAATTGGATATATGATGTATCATAACATTATAAACATATTAGTCATCATCATCAACATAATATCAGTTATCAGCCACAACATCTCATTATGCATTTTCAACTACCATCACTGTATAATTATAACTACATGCAACTCTTACAATTTAATTCAAAGATCTAGTAGTAGAATCTCTTACCTTGAGATTAGCTAATAAATATTCTGTAACTGCCAAAAGCTTTTCAATGAACCAATTCTAAGGAAATTCAACAACTTGATTAATAAAAATTAATAGTTGGCCAAAAACCTAAAATCCTTTTAAAATCAACTTACCCAAAGTTGAGGTTGAAACCAATTTAACCTTGATTAAAAAAATTCACAATTTAATTCCTTCAATGTAGCCAATTAAACCTTCAAAGGAAATTCCAAAATTAAATAGAACATAAATCTATTTTCAATAAAAAAACTATTAATTTGATGGATATATCCAAAATTCATAAAAAACGCAATCAAAACTCACCAAAAGTGATTAGAACCGGTTGGAAAGAAAAAGCAAAAGAAGGTAGAAGGCCTGGGAAGCTTGGCTAGGAGAAAGAGGCTCGTGGCTCTGGTTAAATAAGAGTCATCTCGGATGCACGACTCACAAAAGAAGAGAGATGGCTCGGACGACTAGTGACTAGCGCGCACGACTTGGTTTCTTTCTTTAGCGAGGATTGGCCAGAGCTTCAACGAAGTGGAATAGCGATCGAACTTCACGTGAAAGCCTAAGACCCAACGTACCACGAGGGACAACTCGAGCGGCTCCGGTTCTTTGATGTGTGCGACTCCTTGGATGCAAGGAAGAACGAAAAGCTGCGACTCTATAGCGGGGCACAATGGTCTATGGAGAACCAACGAATGGAGATGCTGTCAGTGAGCTACAAGCGCTGAAGATGACTAGAGAAAGTGGATGGGTGACGGCTAGGATTTTCTTGTGAAGTTTGGAGAGGATGATGTATCACACACAGTTCAAGAGACTCATTTATAATAATAATAATATCATTATTATTATTTCATTTTTTCAAATATTTTCTTTTCCCTTTTCAATTCCACCATAAAATCTTCTTTCTCTTCATTAATTATCCATTCAAATCAACTTCATTCTTTTACCAAAATACAATATCTTTTCCAAATAATCATATTGTTCATAATATAATTATTTTCTTTTTCTCAAAATATCTTTCCTTCAATTACCTATCCTTCACAATTTTTTTATCTTTAAAGAATCATACCTTAACAATTATAATTATCTTTTCTTTTTCCATAATATATATATATATATAATTATCAAATCTCTACCAAAAAAAAAAATTCACTCCTCAAATTTAATTAAATAAACACCCAAAATTATTTAATTAAATTCCAATTTCCATAACACCAAAATAATTTCCATTAAATAGGACCAAATAACATCAAATAAATTAAACAAAACTTAAGATAATTAACTAAAAAATTATCTAAATTTTTGGGGCATTACAAAGTATCTCGCGCTTCAATAAATAACATGTAAATCACATTTCAAATTCCTTTGATAACATTCATAAATCACAAGGAAAGACGTTTTCCTTTTTAAATCAAGTTTTAAGGCTTGTTACATGGTAATGCAATTGTCCTTACAGCCTCATCATCTTTCCGTAGAATCATTCTGCAGATTAGTTACATTCTTATATGCTTTTCAACGGTTTAAGCGTTTACCATACTCTATTGTCAAGTAGCAGCTATACAAATAGGTCACAACGAATTAGCAAGTTTCCATCAATTCCAGACCGCATAATGCGTCTTCCAATGCCATAACACCCAACAAGCAAAGGGCATCCCATGCCAGAACATACAAAAAGTATGAGAAATTTTCTCCCATAACAAACAACAAGAATAAAGCATCTTATCCCAGACAATACAACAAGGATAAGACATCATATCCCAGATCACACAACAAGGATAAGACATCTCACATTAGAACACACAATAAGTGTGAGGCTTTTCATGTACAAGGTACAAGGGTCATCTTAATTTATTATTTCAATTCATATCAAAATTTATGCATTTCAAAGTTCATATTTGTGGGAGCATAATGAAATAATTTATATTTGAGGCTTCAAGGAAAAATATTAAAAGATTAAACACATTGGAAATATCTTTTTGCTTGAAACATTTTAAGGAAGAACCACTCACAATAAGTTGACTTTATTGCCTATTTCATAGATCTGAATCCTCTTGTACTCCCTTGGTCTTCACGTTGGTCTTAAGCTTTTGAAAACGTCTAGAGATTCTGGGAATTCTCTCAATTCTTTCTCGAATGATCATAAGGAAGAAGAAGCTTCAAAATGGTTGGACTTTCACCATTTATAGGCCTTTCTGGTGGCACTTTATATACAAAAATGATGACCTTTGTTCGATGGCGAGGATGGTCGATCATAACACGCTGTGTGTCTATACCAAATCCTTATCCAAGATTTGGATTGGGTAATGGGATCAAATCAATCGCCAACCTACTCACACAAGGCTATGTCATCATTTTCGGGTGAAGTGATCCCAATGCCTAATAGCTCATCGTGTCAAAATTTCCAATTAAACCCCCTTTTATCATGTAAATTTCCTTCACAACGTAGGGTCTTGCTGTGTAGGGTAGATCACGTTTCGAATCTCAAAACTACTACCTCTTTATTTGAATTCGTCCTCAAAATTTAGCAAGTTTTATCGAAAAAGTTACTGGTACATGGCCTTCATTAGCTCTTCATTTTCCCAAGTGGCTTCTTCGATTCCATGATTGCTCCACAAAATTTTCACCATGGCAATCACCTTTTCTTAATACTCGTTCTTTTCTATCCAATACGTGTAAAGGCTTTTTGTTGTAGGCCAAGTTTTTTGTACTTCAATGGGTTGTTTTTGGAGGACATGTGAAAGGTCCGGTACATATTTTCTTAAATTGAAAATATGGAAGACATTATGAATTCAAGACAATTCAGCGGGCAACACTAGTTTGTAGGCTACCAACCTCACTTGTGCTAGGATCTCATAAGGTCCAATATATCTTGTACTTAGTTTTCCCTTCCTTCCAAACTTGATCACTCCCTTCCATGATGATAGCTTTAGGAAGACCTTGTCTATAATTTCAAATTCTAGTGCTTTGCGATGGTTGTTTCCATAGCTCTTTTGCCTATCACGAGCAATTTTAAAATTATCATTGATTACTCTTAGGCTTTATATCGTCGCCTCAACTAGGTTTGGTCCATAAATTTTTCTCAGGCTAACTTCTTCCCAATATACCAACGTTTTGGATCGTGTTGTATATAACACCTCGAAAGGGGCCATCCTAATACTGGAATGGTAGTTATTGTTGTAAGCAAACTTGAAAGACAAATGGGCATCCCAACTCCCTTTGAATTGTAGGACACAAGCTCGTAACATGTTTTTCGATCTTTGAATAGTCTTTTTAGATTGGCCATCTATCTGGGGGTGGAACACAGTACTGAAACACAACTTAATCCCTAAAGCATCTTGCGACTTTGGCCAAAACTTGAAGGTGAAACGCGAATCTCAGTCCAACATTATAGACACAGGAGTTCCATGTTAGCTTATAATTTGTCAAAATATAACTAGCCAATTTGTCTAATGGGAAGGTTTGCCTAATGGGGATGAAACATGGTGTCTTGGTGAATCTATCAACAATTATCAAATTCCATCAAAACCACCTGGGTTATGAGTAACCCAAATAAGAAGTATATAGTAATATGTTCCCATTTCTACTCGGGACTTAGAAAGGGACACAATAATCTACCAACTTTCTGTTGTTGGGGTTTAACTTATTGACAAATCAAACACTTAACCACAAACTCGATTATCTCCTTTCATATACTAGGCCACTAGTAGTGGGTCTTTAAAGTTTGATACATCTTAGTATTGTCGGGGTGCGTCGCATAGACCGAGCTGCGTGCTTCTTCTAAAAGGCTCACCTTCAACATCTAGTTATTTGGAACACGTAATCTTTGATCCTTTATCAATGCACCATCATTTATAAACATGTAGTTAGATCACTTTTCGTATCTTACTTTTTCGACCAGTCTCCTTAATGTGGGATTTTTTGGTTGCACCTTTCTAATCTCTTCTTCAAGGGTGAGTTTAACCTGAAATTGAGCCACTAAACTCCCAAATGTCCAAGATCACCTTAGAACCCTTTAACTCTTGTAGTAAGGCTAATCCCCCTTCTTTTTTTCATACTTAAGCTCTTTTTGGTCAATGCCTTAGCTATAACATTAGCCTTCCTAGGATGATACGCGATAGTGCAATCAAAATCCTCAATAAGTTCCATCCAATGCCTTTGCCTTAAATTTAATTCCTTTGGGTTAAAGATGTATTTGAGGCTCTTATGGTTAGTGAAGATGCTGCACTTTTCTCCACAAAGATAATATCACCAAATCTTTAACGCGTGGACTATGTTAGCCAATTCTAGGTCATGCGTTGGGTAGTTGCGTTCGTGCAATTTTAGTAATTGTCTGGATGCATAAGCTATCACCCTCCTTGTATTAGAACGCATCCTAAGCCTTGGTGAGATGTGTCGTAGAAGACTTCATATTCCTTTCCCGATGCTGGCAATGCAAGACTAAGGGCAAATCACTTAGCAAGAATAAGGCATCCTATCTCAGATCACACAACAACTGTCATGCCTCGCTCTAAATCACTCTTATATAATAAGTGGAGACGTGGCTGCCTAGACATACTACTTAAGTTTCTTCTTGAACACGCATTGTATGCGTACTGAGTGAAATTAAGACAACATAAGGAAATCTAATATAGAATGTGGACAAATGGAGAATGGAAACTTCATTAATAATTCATTGCCAAAGTTCATTCAATACATTCTTCAACACTCATTACAAAATCAATGAACAAGATTTAACACAACAATTTAGACTTTTCTTGACCAACTGTTATACGTTATGCGACATGATAGTGGCCACTACAAAAATGATGAGTTCTTGAAAGAAACAAAGTAGGTGAGAAAAGTCTAAACTGTTGTGCATTATGCGAGTTGACAGTGACCACTACCAAAATGATGAGTTCTCGAAAGAGACACAGTAAGCGATCAAGGCTGCAAATTCTACATTAGATGTCCTTCACTACTTGAGGGAGGGGGGAAATAAAACAAAACAATTGAAAGATTAGACAAATACGTCTAGTGAGTGGAATCTTTTATCCACATTTATCATAATAAGGTTTGCCTTAATCGTAATGCAAGTAATTTGTCAAATTAGACGATATAAATAATATGTAATTTAATTCATAAATTTCAAAGAGAAAACCGCTCTTTCGATTTCATCATTACAATCATTTCGCATGGTATGTTCCATCACTACCACATAGTCATCTCGTAGAATCATTATGGATGTTCAATTAAGTCTTTGTATCCTTTCCTTGGCTCAAGCGTTTACAACACTCTTTTGCCAAGTTGCAGCAATGCAAAGTAAACTCAACGCAATTAGCAAGTTTATTCAATTCCACTACATATAATGCGTCTTCCAATGTCAGATCACACAACAAGCAAAGGACATCCCATACCAGATCACACAGTAAGTATAAGGCATCCTATCAAAGATCACACCGCATGGATATAATATTCTATTCCATATCACTCAGAAAAAATAGAGCATCTAATCCTATATCACATAGCAAGGATAAGGCATCATAAGGCATAGGGTACAAAGAGTTATTTTATCGCTAATCTTATCAAGTTTTCATGTATACTTTAGAAATCATCATTTCAAGGACATTAGTTTTCCCTTTGCAAACAGACAATGTCAATATACACAATTCATGTCATATAAGAATTTTTAGAGAATGCTTTCAAAATATTTACAACATGCTTCTTTTAAATCATTTGTCGTAATTTCTATCATGTGGTGTAATCATCTTCATAGAATAATATTTGAGGATTCAAACATACTTTAGAATTTTTTTTACTTGAAAACATTTAGTAATAATAACCACTCACAATCATAATCAGCTGGCTGCTTCGCTTGAACCTTAGCCAAGAGTTTCCTTACACCTTTCAGTAATCTTTGTCATATTCAAGTTGGGTTTGGATCTCTGAAAACCTCGAAATTCTTCTAATTTTTCTCTTATGGAAGCTCAGGGTCAAATGAACTTCAAAATGATCGAAATTCTTCTATTTATAGCCTTTTTTTGGTGAAGTCTCCTCATGTTGGAATGATTACTTCCACCGTCGACAAGAAGAGGTTCAATACTAAAATGTCACATGTCTCAACCATATCCTTACCTTGGATTCAAATTGGGTGGCAAGGTCAAATCATTTGTTGACTTCCTCATGTGAGTAGTGACACATCATTCCTTCTTGGTGAAATATGCTTATATTGTAACAAGGATTCCTGGCATAGTATCTTTATCGCATAATACTTCTTAACGCATAGGCCAACTCTGTCGTATGAAGTTTTATCACGTAAGGTAATTCATGATTAGGATCTCACAGCAAGGATAATGCATCCCACTCCAGAACAAACAAAAAGTGTGAGAAATCTCATTGCATAGGATAGCAAAGATCATTTTATCTCAATATTACATTTCATTTTCAATTTCAAATCATGTAAACCAAGTCCATTTTAAGAATTTGAGAACATAAGAGAAATCATAAAATTCAGAAATTCAATGAAGAAATACATATAAGGATTCAAACACACTAGAAATTCTTTTAGTTTAAAAACATTTTAAGAAGAAAGAACTCGTAATTAATTAGCTTTCTCGCCAAATTCCTTTTCTAGAGCTCTCTTGCACTTGATTACAAATTTCTTGCCAAAAATCCAAGCTCGGGGTACTTTGAATCAATTTGTAAGTTCTTCAGTTTTTTATGTAATTACCAGGTAAAATAAGCTCCTAATCCTGCCAGATTCCTTTTATTTATAGACTTTTTTGGTGAGTTATCTGAGTTGGAATGATTACCTTTGCCCTGTGTTGAGAATCTTCCAACATCAAAATGCAATGTGTCACTTGTCAAATCTTATCCTGAATTTAGTTGGACAAAAAAGTCAAATCAGCTCACTGGCTTTCTTAAGAATGATGTCAACTACTTCCAGGTGAAGGAAGCTCACATCACCTTCTACTTCAAAGCACATATCCTTTGCATCGCTTAGCTTGACCACGATATGTAGAGTACTTTGCAAAACTTACCAATTATCAATCTCCATTACACACTGTCTCATCGCATTACCCATTCTTGTCACGTGTATTCTTAATCTGTAGTTCAGAATGTGATCAGAGTCTCACATAAAATAAGTCAACAAATTCTTGAATCCTCCAAGATTCTTTGTCAATGACTTATTTATGTCCATCTTGAAGGTAAAGAACCTCTCTCTCATGTATTCACGATTTGGTAAGTCTTTGGACTCTTAAAGTTCATCCAACTTCTTCCAAATTCTATAAATTGTTTGTTTATCAATAACCTCCCTACGGACATATTTGTCAGTTAGGTTTAGAACTATATATCCATAAGCTAAATTTTTCATAGTTTCTTTGTCTTCTTGAGTCATTGTTGTAGGTTACTTTTCTAGATCCGTGAGATCTTTCAATGCCTTTTCCTAGTTGAGGATAGCTATGATCTTTTCTTTCCACAAGGTAAAATCTCTCTTATCATGAAACTTCTCAATATCGTATCTTGCTATTGCCATCTTGAGGTTCTTGGTTGATCAATAATGTGAATTTTGGAGCTTTCTTGAGGATTTCTATCAGCTCTAATCTGCAGGCTCTGATATCAGTTTGTTGCTTTCCACATGTATGGTCAAGAGGCAACCACCAAGTAAAGAATTACCTTTACTTTTCAAATTTCTTTTCAAAGATAAATTAGTAAAGTTATTTTCTCTTTTTGTTTGGCTTCTTTCTCCTTCAATAAAAATACTTACAGAATGCTTCTCAAGGCTTCTTTCTTTTCTTTGACATTGGAAGTTTGATGCTTATGCATGTGCATAAAAAATGTGAAGAAGATGATGTTAATCAAGAGATGAAGAAAAATCACCACAAGAATTTTAAAGTGGTTCGGTTTAGAGCAACCTACATCCACTGTGCTTAGGAGTTGTTTATATTAAGAGTACTTTTCCTTAAGTGAATTACAACTGAGAATTTTTGTATCTCTAAGACTATTTTTATAGAAAAAATGTTAACGAATTAGTTATAACTAATTTTATAGTTGATTTTCTTTTACATTTTGTTTCAAAACAAAATTGTTTTAGGTTAAAACAGTTTACAATATTTTTGTTATCAATCTCATAAAAAGATAATTTTTCTCTTACTATATTCGCATCTGAGTCTTTGTCTTCACAAACTTCAAACAAGGACAACTCATGAAATTCCAACATATTTGAATGATGTGATAGTCCATTTTCATTAAATATCTCAACACCTAAACTATACTTAGTTGACATTCTATTTTTCTTCAACCATGACTTAAATACAACGATAGAATATACGTGAATTAATCTACAAAAGAGACAAACAAGGACAAACAAGGAAGAATACTCGGTACTTATTCAACTTCAAAAATATTTGGAATCTATGTTCTACATTAATATCTCACTTCATAAATATCTTTTCTTTACTTTCATATCTACGTAAGACATAAACTTATTATTTATAACAAACTTGAGGGAAAACTCAAAAATATTAAAAAAAAAAATTCAAAACTATGATATAATAATAATTAAAAAAAAATCATATAACGTGTCTACCAAATAAGCTCAAAACCTTATGAATAAAAAAACATTGAAACAAAAACAAAGTATCTAACAACCATCTCCCATACTAAAAACAAAATTAAAGTATGGTATCACAAATCTAAAAAATATATAATATCCAATTCTTTAAAAACTCAATAACAAATTAATTATCAAATCCTTTAAAACCCAACAAGACTAAACTCAATTACTCACCAATAAAGGGTGTAAATGGGATGGGAGACATTATGTACCCAACGCATATGTTCAGGTTGGTTGGGTTGGAATCCCAGATAACCCGAATTAATTTTTTAACCCCAACCCAACTAAACCCGTAAAATATGGGTTGGGTTGAGTTAGGTTGTCGGATTGTACTGTTTTTTTTTTCATTCCTAACTCAACGATCGTTTAGCTTTCTAAACAATTATTTACTCTCTTACGCGATCATTTAGCTTTCTACCTTAAAATGATCGTACGTTTAATTACACGATCTACTAACTTTCCATACGACCATTTAACTTCCTACACAACCGTTTAACAAAATGCTTCTAACTTTACTTTCATAGATC
>JBBPDI010103961.1:0-10332 GCA_037974545.1 Cucumis variabilis
TTTCAATTTTTAATTTGGAAAACATGTCAATTTTAATTAGTCCCAAATTTAATTATTTGCACCTTTCATCATTAATTTAATAAATGATGTGGCAATTCATAATTAGTCTCAAAATTTCTTATTCAACAGTGCTAAATTAAGCTTATTTTTTAGCTCAATTGAATATTGGTCCAAGTAAATAATATTTAATTGGACTAAAATAATTAACTTGATCAAACGGTTATGATGAAAACATGTGACATTATCAGAATTGAAGTGTCAATTTGAGACACATGCCAATTTTTTAATTAATCTCAAATTCAATTATTTGTATTTCCATCATTAATTTAGTAAATGACGTGTCAATTTGTGATTGATGTTAAAATTTCTTATTTAATAAATGCCCAATTTTCGAGATTTATGCATGTATATGGGTGAGTGAATCTCGAAAAAGATAAATTTGAAATCAAAATACGAGAATTTTTTTTGCTCAATTTTAACATATCAAATTAATCAATCTATGAATTTAGCAAATGAGTTTGATTTAAATTTGAAATGAGGGTTGGAATATGACCAAACTTAATTAATTAGAGAAAAGTTCAAAGTTTTATCCGCAATTGAATTTGATTTGAGGATAAAAATTTAAATTTGATTTTTTTGAAATAAAATTTGGAACATAACCAAATTTTAATTTGAAATAAGGAGAAGGTTTCAACCACACCCTAATTTGTCTTGAGAATGCACAAGAATTTGGAATAGTCAATTTTAATTTGAGATTAAAAGGCCACCCTCAATGTTGTGATATAGTTGGATTTCTGGCTCTAATTTAAATTTGAGGTAAAAGGGAGGTCATATATGCAAGTGAATTTGACTTGGATTTTGAACTCAAATTTTAATTTTAAAATTGGAAATAAGATCCAAATTTTGAAATATTTAAATATTTTAATTTTCTCAAAAATGAAATTCTAGATTTATACCAAAATGGTTTTTTTTTTCTGAAAAAAAGATAATATAATTAGATTATCTTTTCTTTATTATTAAAAAAAGAATTAAATATCATTCCTAATCCTTTTAGGAATTGGACTTGTTATATAAAAAAATTAAATATCATTCCTAATCCTTTTAGAAGTTGAATTTGTTGGCCTTATAAATAGACTCACCCCTTGATTATTCATTCCTCATCAAGCAAAAGAAATGTATGAAAAAAAAGCTTATCTTCTCCCTTTCTCTCTCTTTCTTTTTTTTACTGACCTTTTTTCCTTTTTTTTACCGGAACTAAAGGTAAGATCTTCTTCTTCTTCTTTTTATTCTCCATTCTTTTCACGTTTTTGTCCATTTTTTATAGGAACTAAAAGTAAGATCTTTTTTTTTTTACAATCGTTTGCATGGGTGATTCTGTCGTTAGCGATCCAACTTCTACTAGGAAACGATCAGACATTTGTCATTAGATCCACTTGCCTAGTAGGAACGATTAAACTTCTTCGGTTTGCTTCGTCTCAGCAATTTAACTTCTACTAGGGAACGATCAAACAATTACCATCAGATCCATCTCCTTAGTAGGAACAATCAAACTACATATGTTCAAAAGGTGAGATCCCTCTCTTGTTTTTTTCTTCTTTATTTTCTTTTGTTTGCTATCGTTTGCACTTCTAAACTTGTTTGAACTTGAAGTTCAAGAAACATCAACAAAGCCTTAGAATGTAATTTTGAGGAATTTCTAATCTTGAAGATGGAGTGTTAAACTTCAGAGGAGTGATGCCCCTTATAAGCATTTAACTTTGCAACATCTTACTCCTAGTGTAACACCTCTTTGATTTGTTATATTGACCTCAGCAGGACATCTTCAACTTTAAGTTGATATTCTTTAATGAAAATGAATGCTATCAATTGCTAGTTTCATGCTTTATGTGGTCATAACACTACTCTTGTTTCATGTATTACAAACTTAAGATTTATTTTAAGTTGCTTACATACCCTTTTAGGGATCAAGTCATAACGTAGATCAATTTTTTTTTCTGGATTGAACTTAGGGTTTTCCTTAAGCTGCCTATGTACCCTTTACAATATAGGGATCAAGTCATAATGTAGTTCAAGTTTTTTTTTCACATAACAAAATTAAGCATAAAATTTCATGAGAAATTTGTCGTTATGGGTCCACTTCGTAATCCATCTTGATCGATGATTTTGTATGCTCTATTCGTGAAAACTTCTTTGATGAGGTATGGTTCATCCCATTTAGGTGTGAAATTATTTCCCCTATGCCTTGTTGTGATGATAGGTCTTTTCATTGCAAGGAGTAAATCACCAACTTGAAATGATTGGGGTTTACATATTTATCAAAAACCTTAAACATTCGTGCTTGATAACATTTCAGTGCTTGTTGAGCTTCTAATCTATTTTCGTCAAGTGCTTCTAAATCTTGAAGGAATAATTTAGCAGTGTCTTCAATAGTTATACCCTCTTGAATTGCCATTCTTAAGGATGGAATTTCTCTCTCGAGGAGAACGACAACCTTCATACTGTAAATAAGTGAATATGGTGTAACCCCTATAGGAGTGTGATGAGTGGTTCGATAAGTGCACAATGCTTCATTGATCCTTTCTTGCCAATCCCTCTTCGACTTGGAGACAATTTTCTTCAGAAGATTGCACAACGTTTTGTTGAATGCTTCTGCTAGCCCATTTACAGCTACGTTGTAAATGGGTGACTTGTATTGCTTGAACTTGAATTTTTCACATAATTTGTCTATCATGCTATTGGACAACTGCCTTCCATTATCTGTTACGATTCAGTGAGGAATACCGTATCGATGGATGATGTGTGTTTGAATAAAGTCTGTGACGTTCTCCTTCTTGACCTATCTTAAGGGAATTGCCTCAGCCCACCTTGAAATTTTTTTTGTTGCTGTAAGGATATAAGAATATCCTCTTAATGATTTTGATGTAATTAGGCCAACCAGATTGAGCCCCCAAGTCTCAAAAGACCAACAAGCCACATTTGGATAAAGAGGCTCTGACAGTTGGTGTATGAAGTTCTCATGGTACTGACAACTTCACACTTCTTTCCATAGTCCATCGAATCTTGAATCATCTTAGGCCAGTAGCAGCCCAATCTTCTTAGACTAAATTGAAGCTTTGGTTCCGATTGATGTGCTCCACAGACATTTGCATGCGCTTCCTTTAGAGCTTTTAACAACTCTTCCTTTCCAAGACAAAAGGAAGAGCCCTTCAAGAGAACGGTGATATAAGGTTCCCTTGTAATAAATGAAGTGCACAGCTCTTCTTCGTACCTCAGTTCTGTGACGAAAATCCTTTGGAAGCTTTTCATGTTGAAAATACTCTATGATGGGTTGACGTCAATCCTATTCATCAATCAAATGGGATGTCGTCACATTCGCCTCCTGACATTCAGACACAATTGGAGGCATAAACCATCATTGGCAAAGTGGTATATTCAAAATTACATCATCAGACAGTGGCCAAATTTGCTAATGCATCTGCCCTTTTATATTCTACTCCAAGGACATGTTCTAGCATCGTGTTGTTGAACCTTTCCATTAATTGTCGAGCATAAGCAAGGTATGACTTCAAGTTTTCATGTTTCACATCATACTAAAGCGATAGTTGATTGATTATCAACTTTGAATCACCATAAATTTTTATAAATGATACTCTAATTTCCAATGCCATTTAAAGATCAATTATCAAAGCTTGATATTTAGCCACATTGTTCGAGCACAGTTCAGTGAGTGTAAAGTTGTAGGGCAATATATGTTTCTTAAGAGAAATGAGGATGATGCCTCCCCGCACCACTTCTTCGTGTTGCACCATCAAACTACATAGTCCAGGGTTCCATAACTTTTGTGAAGAAAACTTCATCGTCTGGCAAGTCTTCACATAATTTCTGATCTGACGAAATTGGATGGTCTGCTAAAAAGTCTGCCAGCGCTTGTCCTTTTATCGTCTTTTGTGGAATATAGACAATGTCATATTGCTGGAGTAGAACCACCCATTTAGCTAAGCATCTAAAAATGATTAGCCTGAACAAAACATATTAAATAATTTTAATATGAATCCAATTCACATTAAATTAATATTTGAACCTATTCAAATATTCTCTCTCATAATTAATTTTGAATCATATCCAAAATTAAATTTATAGAATAATTTTTGATAAACTTTATATTATAATGTATCACTATACATTAAACTAATTCTCAAATTAAATTTTAATATTTCAAATTAAAACAATATAAATAAATCTCATTACCCTTTACGAGCTAGGAAAGGGACTTAATGGACCAACAAATCAAAAACTACAACCATATGAGATTAATTGGCTAAACTCATTAATCACATTAATTAATATTCATTAACTGTATGTACACTCCACTAAAGACTCACAGCTGAACTCCTCTCACTGTAGATATATTTCTATGTCCACGGATATAGACCAATAACAGTAAGTTAGTCCTCTAGCAAATCATTTGACAAGCTATTGCTTGTAAAGCTTAAAAACATGCTTAATACATACATTCAAATCATTTTGTTATCATAACTATTGCTTGTAAGCTTTGAAAACAATGTTTCTTAAATAATGATTTAAAAACATGGTGTTACTCACAATACTTGAATAGCCTTGGTTTCGAGAATTTCTTTCCATTCTCATTGTTCTAAAAATTATATATTTATTCCATATTTAGTCCCTTGAACATGTAAAAATCTTAAGGATCCTTAAAAATTCCCAAAAATATCAAAACAACCTATATAACATAACAATTTTGCCCATCTTGCCTAACCTTGTCACTCTGTCAGAACCTTATCTTCACTTTAAAGCTTAATAACTTAAAATCTAGACCTTAAATGAAAATATTTTCTTCTACAAAGTTGTTGTAAAATTTCTTAATAAAATTACCTCAAATTTTCAGCAAAAGATGCAATCGAATGTGTCCTGTAACCTCTTTAGAGTTAAGAATTTTAAGTTTTTCTTTGATAATTGGCCTTCAAATGGCATTGGAAATCAGAGTATCATTCATAGAAATTTATGGTGATTCAAAGTTGATAATCAATTAACTATCGCTTTAGTATGATGTGAAATATTAAAACTTGAAGCCATACTTTGCTTATGCTCGACAGTTAATGGAAAGAAAAGTGCAAGGCACATCTTTTTCAAAGGAAGAATAGTTAACTTTAGCCCCAGCTAAGGTTCTGCTTAGATAGTAGAGAGCATGATCTTTTCCTTTTTCCTCCTCTTGCACCAACAATGCTTCATAAGACCTTTCTTATGCAACAATGTACTGTATTAATGGCTTGCCAGGTACTGGAGCTCCTAGCACTGAGAGACTAAGCAAGTATCCTTTATGCTATCAAAGGCATTCTAACAAGTCAATCCCACACAAAATTTTCTCCTTTTCTCATCAAATTTTGAAAAGGTTGACACCGACCGACGAGGTTAGAAATGAACCTTCAGATGTAAGCCAATCACTCTTGAAAACTTCTTAGGTCATGCAAACTCTTTGGCCTTGGCATCCTCTGAATGACATCAATCTGGGACTTGATTATTTGATCCCTTGGTTCCTTATAATGAAGTCAAGAAACTTTTCTGAAGTCACACCGAACGCACACTTGAGAAGGTTCATCCTCAGATGATATTCTCGTAAGTGGTCAAATGCAACTTTAAGTTCTTTAAATGGTCATCACTCGACATGCTTATGAAGCATATCGTTAAACACTTTTTGCATATCACGTTGATAAGTAGCACTAGCATGTTTCAGTTTAAAAGGCGTCACCTTGTAACAGTATATTCCCTTTGGAGTCTTGAAGGCTGTTATTTCTTCATCTGAAAGAATCGTTTTTATTTGGTTATATCCAGACAATTCATCCATAAAGAACAACACCTCGTTTCCAGTAGTTGCATCAACCGTGATTTCTGTGATGGGCAAAGGAAAATTGTCTTTAGGGCATGCATTGTTCAGGTCACAAAATTCTACACAAACGTGGAGTTGACAAGGACAATGTTTTCCATTCACATTTGATACTTAACCTCAGGAATGAATCTTGCTTCAATCAACTTGTTGACTTCAACCTCAATTTAAGGAATAAGCTATGTTAAAAAATGTCGTTGTGCTTGCTTAATCGATCGATACCCTGATTTGATTATGAGATGATGGACTGCTACTTTTAGATCAAGTCCTGGCATCTCCTTCTACAACCAAGCAAAGATGTCCTTGTGCTCGGTAAGAAACTCATGTACTTATTTTCTTGTTCACTAGAGAGAGAAGCACTAATGAAAGTTAGGTGTGGTTCCTTTATTGTACAAGGTTCACCTCTTTTAGCTCATCTATGATAGATTGGCCACCATCCTTTAAACTTTGTGGGACATCTTCCGCATCTTCTTCTGGAGTTTCAATCTCTGATCCTCAATAATGGTGATGTGATGACATGAGGTTTCACCTTCTCTTTGTTTAGAGATTTCCTTTTCAAAATTAGTTAGTATAACATTATGCCTTTTTATCTTCAACGAACCTTCACTTGTATTGAGAGTAACAAATGTTTTTCTTTTCATTCAAGAAGGAGCATTGCTATGAATTTTTCCCTCTCCCTTTGCTTCACAAGAAAACTTCATGCCATGGCAATTATCGATGTCTGTATGCTTAATTCGATGCCAAATTAACGCATGAGATGTTGATTCCGTCTTCTTTGTATCTATCTTGGAACCAATGTTGACATGTGAGGCTCTATCCTCTAGACAATTAAAAAATGGAGCACAAGGTGCTTGTATAGTTTTCGTTTTAGACACGCCTTGTCTTTCAAAGGATGATGGTTTTGTAGCCATCAAGGCCTGACATGTGCTTTCTCTCTTTTATAAAGGTCATAGTTAGCCTTTGAAAGATCGAACGTCATTTAAAGCTCGGTGTTGACTGATGACTTTCTCTTTTTATCTCTGTCATGCTTAGTCTTTCAAATACTGGGATGCGTGCAATTAGTGGTCTAATTCGTTCAAATGTTGAGGTTCTCTTAAATGTAATTCACTCCTTTCCTACTTTAGGGTAAGTAGATGAGTGTTCCCTCAGATGATGTCTCCAGCTCTTGAACAAAGGGTTGTACCCTCTCTATGGCACGAAAGGGATTTCTATTTATTTGTAGGACCTTAAACAGGCTGTTCGTTAGAGGAGCACT
The DNA here is from genome assembly GCA_037974545.1 of Cucumis variabilis. Lineage (NCBI taxonomy): Eukaryota > Viridiplantae > Streptophyta > Magnoliopsida > Cucurbitales > Cucurbitaceae > Cucumis > Cucumis variabilis. The sequence goes on from JBBPDI010103961.1 coordinate 7,158, forward strand.
GGTATTTAAGGATTATAGGTAACCTAAGGGTAAAATGATTAATTGACCCAACTGGTGTTACGAACACTCGTGAAGGACTAACTTACTGTTATTGGTTTATGTCTGTGGATACCAAAATATATCTATAGTGAGAAGAGTTCAACTTATGAGTCTTTAGTGGAGTGTACACATAGTTAACGAATATTGATTATTTTTGCCAATGTACTGGTATTTTGAGATTCTCAAATTAATTTGAAGAATGGTTCTGTAAAATCTTTCGCTGTCATAAGACTTTTATCCCTTTCGCTGCTTTTTAGAGTAATCCCAATGAATTTAACGAATACCATCAATTCCATTATGCATAATGTGTTTTCTAATGCTAAATCATAAAGCACACAAAGAGTGTTTATATCAGATCACACAGCAAGTATAAGACATCTTATACTAGATCACAAAGCAAATAAGGCATGTTACACCAGGTCACAAAAAAAGTGTAAGGCATCTCACGAAAGATCATAAAGCAAGTGTAAGATTTTTTTTTCATCATCTAGGGTACTAAAACATTTCCCAAAGTATAAATCATAATCCATTTTAAGAACATGCTCATTTCTAGATCAAATAGGAATATTAAATAAGTATCAATTCTCGAGACTGATAAGATTTTGGACTCAAATTCTGCAGTGTTGTGTATGTTTATATCTAATTCTATCCGATGAGTCATTGGTCATGATCATTGCATGCAAGATGCTCACTATGTTTCTTGTCCTCGCGTAATTACTATGTCCTCATTGAGTACAAATTTTTCTATTGCTTGCCCAAGTGTAAGCGAAACAATAGGTTTCTTAGGTAATCCAGGGTCGAACATAGAGAATTGGTATGAAATATTAATTCTAAGACTTACTATTCATTGAGGCGGTATAAAATCACTATCTATATCGTGTAAAGTAAAAGTATCTAAGTTAAACTACTATCTAGACTAAAGACTCTGTAAAATGGGCTAAGAATGGTGGTGAGATGGAGATGTTAACTAACTTGTGTTAAGAAAGAGTGAAGGAAGCTCTCTGCATTATTAGATGATTAAGTGATGTCGCAGCCATGATGCAATAGAGCTCAGTTAACTAGCTTATGGTTAGACCCAACATTTGCTCGCCTCTTGGGATGCAAATGATCAAGCTTAATTAAATGAGATATATCTAGAAAGGCTTCCTTACAAGACTTATAAAATTTCTCTTTTAAGTGGTGACAATCTCTTGGTGCTAAGTACACCTCACACGCGTTACCCATACCCTTGCCACTTACTCTCTTGAGTATTTAACTATCTATTGGTGGGTCTTGGTTAAGAAAATATCGTGCTTGGACTTAATGGTTTCACTTCTGCTTTATTCGACAACAATGCTTCATCGAGTTAAGTCATAGCGTACAATGTGCTCATTATAACTCTCTCCGTTGCATGTTTCCATTGTATGCGATGAATCATAGGCCATGATCATAGTCATGAAAAAGGCTCACAATGTACCTCTTCATTGCATAATTCTTAAGTCCTTGTTGAGTACAAGTTTTCCTACACTTCATCCAAGTGCAAGCAGACAGTAGGTTTACCTGGGTGATCCAGGGTCGAACACAGAGAATTATTTTAGATGTTAGTTCTAGACTTCACTTATCGGTTAAACGTTATGACAACTAAATTGCAAAAATTTCACGTTAATAACACTAACTATTTACAACCATAGACTAACGCACATAGAGTAAACTAATATGGGGGAGATTAAATCATACTAACTTGCATGCAGAAGAATGTTGAAGGAAGTTCTACGTACTGTTAAATGGTCAGGAGCTTCCATGACCTTAACACGCTATATTTGCATAAATGGCACATGCTTAATGCGACCTTCTCTTGAAGTGTTTAAACGCCACACTTGTTCGTCTTTCGAGATACAACTGATTTTGCTTACTTAAGCAAATTATATCTAGGGAACTTGACTCATAATACATATAGGATTTCTCGTTTAAGGATAGGCACCTCTCAGTACTTATTGTTTGCACTTGTTCATCTTTTGGAATACAAATGTTGGAAGTTACCTCACTAAGGAGAAGTTTTTTAACAAACACCTCCTTGTGCGCATTAGCCTTATCCTTACTACTTGTCCTCTCGGGTAGTTAGCGATTGACACTGACCAATTGATGAAAATAACTCAACTAATGCGATAAGAATTATAAGTTAAACCCGTTCTTAAGAACTAATCACAACCCTTCTCCTTTACCAACACGCAAGTAGATGCAAAGTTAAGAAGTGGAGGATTGAAAAGGAATAACTATGTAGTTTATATGTAAAAAGAATGGAGGCCTTAGGCCACTGTACAATGTCAACACTACATACACTACAATGGAATAAAAATGTGGAACAAATAGAAGAATAGAAAATGTAATTACAAGTTCGGAGATTAAATATAAAGATTCTTTTCCTTAAGCATGATGATTTAATCTCCAGGTAGCTTGCTCAAGCTTTCTTTCTCTATGTTCAACATCTTTCAACCATTTGAGTCTATCTTCTCTCTCTCTCTCTCCCCCTTTCTTGGTAGCAGTTCTTATTATAGGCTCATTTTTCGACAAAAAAACTCTGTTCCTCTGAATGTGTCAGCATTGTCATCTACCCTTGAGAACTCACTTCAATCCAACTATCATTCTTGTCTTTTTATGAGCCTTTCTCGCATGATGTATAGGTTTATCACCGGAATTGTTAGACACCAAGTGTGATTCATCGCTTTGCCTCTACGCGAAATGTAGAGTGTGAGCTGCTTCTTTTTGCTTTTTTCCACTTGTCCTGCATTTAGGTATGTTACACACATAAAACAAGAATGATATCTATGTAAGCCATATTTCTAACTAATTATGCTTTTACAACATAAGTTGTGCGTTCTGAGCATCCCTTAGGCATTTTAACCTCATTATTCTAATAAAAAGGGCTATAATAATAGTAATTTCCATACATTATCATCTATAATGTCCAAGTGATGATTATAGCTCAACTAACGCGATATGCTTTGTATGCTAAACTTGTTAGCAAGAACTTATCACAAAACCAAACTACAGATAACACATTGACAAATGAACAATAAAGAAATGATGGGTTGAAAAGGTATAAACATGCAATATACACTAAAGAATGTAGGCTTTAGGCCATTGTACAATATGACCA
>JBBPDI010103971.1:0-10330 GCA_037974545.1 Cucumis variabilis
TATGTTATTTTAAATTCAATTTTTTTTTCTTATTTAGGTGTGGGTAATTTTGGACTAGAGGTTGATCCAAAATTATTCCATTAAACAAGAAGGATAATTGGAACCTAATACAAATGATAAGGTCAAGATGAGGTTTAGAAAAAGAAGAAATAAATCCGTTCGAAGATTGGACTGATAAGAAGAATGAAAAATTATGAGGTTTAATTTTGGAAAAATAACAAAACTATTTTTAAATTATTAGAATAACAAAACAAAAAAAATTAAAAAAAATAAATAAATGAAACAATGTTTCAAATGCCCATACCCAATCTAAAAAATACAATTGTTCACCTAAAACTCAAATACTATGTAATTAATTAAATAACATATGCTACATACAATTAATACCTATGAAAATATAATTTTCCCTCAAGAACATAAAAATTACAAATATTTCCATTAATGGGAAGCTTCACCTAATATCTGCAAAAATTTCAAATCTCTGCAAATGATCAATTTATTCTTGGACTTTGGCCGCTTATCTTCCTTGTTTTCATTCGAAACCTTAAAGAAAATTTGAATCTATTTGAAACAGCGAATCTGGGCATTCTGTGACTGTTCCAAATCTCGTCCTCTTTTTCGACTATTTCTTCATCTGACATTTACTTTTGCATTGCTTTCGAAAGAATTTCGCACGCCTTTGGCAAGAATTTTTCCCGGCTTCCGAACCATTTACTTCATATTCAGGTTCTTTCACGCTGTCTTCTATTTCTCATCCAAATTATCGAACGAACTATTGGTTTCTACTGTTTAATCAAGTTCTTTGAGTCTTTACTATTAACGCCATTATAGGTCTTTAGTTGCCCTGTCGATTCAAAATTCTTCTTTGCACTCTATTCCTTCAAATTTTTTCTTCGAATATCGCCATGCACATCGTGGTTAGGTTTCTATTTTGGAAAACTTGAATACTGCCATTAATGAAAAAATTGCCATTGTTGTTGTTATTTTGAAAGGTCCAGAAGAGGAGAATAGTGTGAATAAAAAAATTGTTTTTAATTATATGATACATATAAAGATACATTCGGTTTTTTTTTAATTATTATTATCTTTATAAAATATATCAACAACAATTATATCCTCCATTTTAGGAGGAAAAAATGAGATTGCTTTGTATTTTTTTTCTTTTTTTAACATTTATTATTTTATAAATTGTAGAAAATTTAAAGATGAAGACAGAGAAGGGTAAAAGAGAAACGCGATAAAGTGACAAGTTACGATCTGCTGGTTACACTGGTTCGAAAAAACCATTGTCAACAGAGATCCAAACTCTTTCAAGCTCTTCAAACGAGGTATTCACATATATTTTTTCCAAGTATAAACAAGTTGTACATTCATATAACTTACTGTATGCCTCATTACAGGATATAACAGAACATGCAATGGCCAAAGGATGGGGAAGCAAGCAAGAAATTCCACAAGCATCAAATAAGAGAGGAATGAATGACCTTCCAAAGGAAGAACCAACCATACAGAAAAATCAAAGAGTAAAAAGCATGGTAAAAGTGCTTATTAACCTTTATTTTCTCCTATTTTCTAGTGAATACGTTGAAATTTTTTAAAGTTGTGGGTTGTGTAGGTTTCAAGAAGGTGAATCATGAGAGTGAAACGTGAAGAAGATAAGGAAGGAGTGATTGAAGACAAGGTAAGTGCTACAGCTTGTTGTAATCCAATTCATAAACATGATCCAATTTGTCTAAATTCATAATCAAAACTGTATGCATAGAAAAAGACTGAAAGTGAAGAAAACAAACAAGGAAAGGAAGATATAGATGAAGAATGACAAGGGGAGATCGCAGAAAATGAAGAATTGAGATCATCAACGAAAGAGATGATTAAACAAAGTGAGCAATCCATGATTAATAAGAACATAAAAAGGAATACAGAAAAGGAAAAGAAGGTAACTGTATATAAATTAGATAATTGCAACTTCTTAATTTTAATGTATTTTTGCTATACCTTTAACAATATTGTAAAATAGGTGAAGACTGCAAAGAAAGAAGCAAAAGAAAAAGAGGACAAACGACGAAAAGGAAAAGGAAAAGCACCAATAAAGGAAGAAAAGATTGAGGTACGTGTGATGTTCTACTATATTTTATATGAGACGAGTATTTATACGTCTGCTGTATATAGTGTATTTGTATGTATGCTATATATATTGTATCATACTGTATTTTGTGATTTATGTTGTATATAGTTGTTGTATATAGTGTAATTTTAATTTATGTTTTATTTCTGATGGAATGGTCAATGTATTTGTATTACGCTTTATATTGTGATTAATTATTGATTATGATACATTGAGTTTCGTAATATATAGATTCAGATTAAAAATACACTGTATTTGTTTTAGTATGTTGAACATTATGCAATCTATTATACGAATATGGAGAATGATTTACTGGAATTACAGTGTATATCTAATAAACTTCGAAAATACATTGTATTTGTGATTCAGGGAACAAGGTCTTTTGATAAGCACTTTGATAAGGTAGACGACGGCAAAGAAGAAGAGAACGAAGAAGAAGATGAAGCTATAGACCTGAACATGGAATCGATCAATCAAAAAGACCTTGGAAAAAAGGATGACCATGAAGACTGTGAAGGAAGGGGAGGCATGGTTGGAAGTGAGAACCAAGGTTTTGGAGGACCAGCTGGTGGACAAACGATATTGATAAAACCAGAAACAATACCTCCCACCCATAAGCCAAATGGAGAGCAAACACCGTATAAGGTAAATTATAAAATCAATTATACTACATCATGTTGAAACGGTTTAGAACACATATTTGAAATTAAAATGTGTACATAACTGTAATAGACCACAGAGGATGCCGGTGAAGAAATAAACAATCTAATCAGGTCAATTGATGAGAAAATTATATATGATGAAACAAATAAAAAGAAAGAAGATAGAATACAAATGATATAGTGAATGAATGATATTTTAAGGATTATGAATCATTGTTACATTGTATTTGTGACTCTGACTGCATAGATAGATTCTATTATCATTAGTGAAATGTATATCTTTTTGTTGTGAAACAGGTATATCTGTTTATTAACATCAGTGACTAGATAGTTCTATAAACTATGTAATTGATATCTATATAATTTGTGGTTGGATCACTTAATTGATGAGTTGATTATCGTGTATGTAAATTATACTATAAGTGATATACTGACGAAATACAATGTATTTGAGATTATTGGAATATGTATATCTTTGAATATGTGTTTGAAGATAGGATCTAATATGCGTTTGAGGACAAGATGAAAAATCGTATATTACCGGATGATTGAAAAATGTATATATAAGATTTACCTACATTGGAACTATTGCTTATTGAAATAAAGTTTAATTGGGATGATTGGAATACGTTTATTACCGGATTACTATGAGATTTTAATGATTAGGCATTCCAATTACAGTGTATTAGGTAATTTATTACATGATAGGTTATACCGTGATCAATTGTATGTATACATGATAGTTATGAGAAATTGTATCTGATTAATAACATCAGTGACTTGTAATCTCTACGAACTATGTATTTGAGTCCCATTTATTTTATGGTTTGAGTACTCCATTGATGAACTAAGTAATACGTTTGTAAAATATACTGAATTTGACATAATGAAAATACTGATGAAAAATACTAAAGTATACACAGGGTCAATCCACCTTGAGTTCAACAGAAAACATAATAAAGAAAGTGAAACCAACCTTTAGAAGGAAAAAAGAAAGACCACAAATGGCAAAGGTAATAAGATAAATAATATGAATGTCGGGTTCACAACTTCAAGCATGGTACATTTAAACTTTCTTATGCTACTTGTAGATACTGTATTTTATCCTTCATTTTTCATTTTTATATTTTTTAATTGTTTTTAGTTATGTTTATTTTATTTTTTTTAAAAGAAATTGAATTTACATTTAAATTTAACTTAAAAAAAACAAAAACAAATTTAAAAAAAAACAAAAAAATAAGCAAGTTGTTATTATTTAGCAATTATAATATTTTTATAAAATAAATTGAATTTATTTAACTTTAAAAAAAATAAGCAAGTTATTATTATTTAGCATGTTATGATTGAAGTTGTTACCAGTTGGTCTCGACCTTTCATGGTCATGAGGTTCTTAACTTTATGCATTTAGCAGGTTATTATTGATGGTTTGTATAGGACTTTTCTCCAATGCCTACTCCATTGACTCAGTTAACTAGGAAAGGGATTTCGTTTGTTTGGAACAAAGTCTATGAGGATAGTGTTCAAAATCATAAGCAGAAGCTTGTACTACACTGGTGCTTACCGTACATGATGGTTCAGTGAGTTTCGTGATTTACAATGATGCTTCTAGAAAAGGATTTGGATGCTGTTCTAATTCAACAAGGTAATGTAGTTGCTTGTGCTTCGCTTTAGTTGATGAGTCATGAGCAAAACTACCCTACTTATGATCTAAAATTGGCAAATATGGTTTTTGCATTAAAGATTTGGAGACACTATTTGTATTGTGAGAAGATACAGATCCTTACTAACCATAAGTGTCTGAAATACTTCTTCACTCAAAAGAAGTTGAATATGATATAGCAAAGATGGTTTGAGTTAGTAAATAACTATAATTGTGAGATTTTGTACCATCTAGGTAACGCGAATGTGGTAGCTGATGCTCTTAGTAGGAAGGTATCACATTCTGCAGCACTCATTACTAGACAGGTTCCTTTGCACAAAGACCATGAGAGAGCTGAGATTCCAGTTTCAATGGAGGAAGTCACCTCATAGTTAGCTCAATTGTCAGTACAGTCGACCTTGAGACAAAGAATTGTTGTTGCTCAGCTCACTAATCCTTGTTTAGTTGAGAAGCGTCACCTTGTAGAAAGAAGGCAAGCTTATGAGTTTTCCATATCCTCTTATGGTGGGCTTTTTTTGAGAGGCGTTTGTGTGTGCCAACAGACACTGCGGTTAAGACTTATGTTTAATGAAGCGCATAGTTCCCCATTTTCCATGCATCCAAGTAGCAAAAAAATGTATCAGATTGGTGGCGTAATATGAAGAGAGAAGTCACAGATTTTTTTAGTAAGTGCTTGGTGTGCCAGCAGGTTAAAGCTCCAAGATAGAAACCAACATGTTTGTTGCAACCTTCGAGTGTGCTAGAGTAGAAGTGGGAGAATGTGTCTATGGATTTTATTAAAGGACTACCTAGAACCCTGAAGGGTTACACTGTGATTGGGGTTGTGGTTGACAGGCTTACGAAATCGACACATTTAGTCCCTGAAAAATTCACTTATACTATTAGTAAGTGGACACAATTATATTTAACTAATATTGTAAAAAGCACGAAGTGCCCGTATCGATTGTTTCTGACACAGATGCACGTTTTACTTATAAGTTTTGGAAGGGACTTCAGACTACCATGGGCACAAGGATAGATTTCAGTACAGCTTTCCACAAACTGATGGTCAAACTGAACATTTGAACCAAATTTTAGAGGACATGCTACGAGCTTGTTCATTAGAGTTTCCAGGTAATTAAGACTCTCACTTGCATTTGATGGAGTTTGCATATAATAACAATTTTCAGGCTACTATTGACATGACACCGTTTGAGGCCTTGTATGGTAAATGTTGAAGATCTTCTGTTTATTGGGATGAGCTTGGTGAACAGAGATTGATGGATTCTGAATTAGTTTCATTTACTAATGAGGCTATACAGAAGATTAGAGCACATATGCAAACAGCGCAGAGTAAACAGAAAAGTTATGCTGACGTGAGACGGAAAGATCTTGAATTTGATGTAGGAGATAAAGTGTTCTTGAAAGTAGCACCTATGAAGGGTGTTCTGCGATTTGAAAAGAAGGAGAAATTGAGTCCTCGTTTTGTTGGTCCGTTTGTGATTCTAGAGAGAATTAGCTCTGTGGCTTATCGTTTGGCATTGTCATCATCACTCTCTGCTGTTCATAATGTTTTTCATGTTTCGATGTTAAAGAAGTACATGACAGATCCGTCTCATGTAGTGGACTCAATCGGTTGACATGAGACTCATTATCCAGAATTGTTTGAAGATTAGAACCATTGAAAATTGATGAGAATTTGAGCTATGTTGAACAATCGGTTGAGATTTTGGCTAGAGAGGTAAAGATGCTTCGTAACAGAGAAATTACATTAGTAAAAGTTTTATGGCGGAATCATCAAGTTAAAAAGGCTACGTGGGAGCGAGAAGATGACATGAGACTCATTATCCAGAATTGTTTGAAGATTAGAACTTTTGAAAAGGAAAGTTTCTCAAAGTAGGAAAGATTGTAATACCCAAAAATTTAAGTCAATTGTAAATTTAATTATCTTAATTGAATTTAGTGTTAGTTGGAATTATTTTGGTATTATTTTAGATAAATGGAGGGTTTTGTTTGTTTTTTGTGGAGATTAGAATTAATTAAATATTTATGAAAGAATATCTAATTAATTAAGGTAATTGGAAATTTTTCTATAATGTTATGGATTTGATAAGAGAGAATGATCTTGGTAATTTATTTTTGGTGAGAGTTACATATTTTTAGTATATATGTGTGTGTGTGAAGTTATGGAAGGTTGAGAAATAATATATTTTTTTATGAATAATATATAATTTTGTTATATATACACTACAAGAAATAAGACTTATTGCGATGCCCAAAAGACGTCGCTTAAACGTGCGTGGGTGTAAAGCGACTTTTAACGACGTCGCGCTCTCGACGTCGCTGTACAGGACGTTCTGCGATGCACAGACTCTCCACGTCACAAAATGTTTAATATATAAGAAATGATTTTAACTTTCCGCGACGTGGCGAGACCTCATGTCGCGGATTTACGGGATTCTGCAACGTAGTTCCAGCCACGTCGTAGAAAAAGAAAATTTAAATTCGTAGAATACACTTTTCACGACGCTGAGAAGCTTCCACGTTGCAGAAAGTTTCCTCAAAAATAAAATGTTTCCACTTTCCACAACGTGGATGGTGCCACGTTGTGGAATCCCATAAATCCGCGATGTGAATGGTGCCATGTCGCGGAATCCCATAAATCTGCGCGTGACATTGCAGAAAGTGAAACGTATTTATTACGTTTGCACGGAATCCATAACGTGGATGGCACTATGTTGCTGATTAGACAGAGATTCCATGACTTCATATCGTGGATTATTGGGATTCTGTGACGTGGATGTCGTCACGTCACGAAAAGTGGCAACGTTTGATTTTTGTGCAAACTTTCCGCGATGTGCGTCTGACAGATGTCGTGGAAAGTGGAATGGAAATAAATTCGTATGCCCACTTTCCGCGACACTGCGTCGTGGCTACCCTCTTTCTGTGACATTTTCGAAGACGTCGCGGAAAGTCCTGCCTATTTCAACCTAGTTTCTATTCGGCGATCTCATGGTTGAAGAAAAATCTTTTGAAATTTGAGAGAGAGGTAGAAATCGATCGAGTGAGAGAGGGAGAAAGTTGTTGCCATCCATCCGTTGTCGCCATCTGTCCGTTGTCGCCGTCGACATTGCCGCCCATCGTTTTGAGGTCATTTTTTTGGATTTTTTTCACATTTGTGTGTTATGTGTATGTATATGTAAAGTTATGTGTATTAAATTGTATATGTGTTTATGTGTATGTGTATGTATGTTTATGTTTATGTGTATGTATATATATGTATATGTCGATATGTGTATGTATTTATACACGTATTTTAGGCTATGATTATTAGTATGTTAGGTTATGATTATATATATGTTTAATATATACGTATGTTAAGTTATGATTATTATTAGTTATATGTATGTATACTTTTTTATTGCAATTACGAAATTAATAAAAATTTAAATAAAAATTTGAATACATTATATTGATCAACAATAGTTTAGGGTTTAGTAAATATGAATTTCAATATTGATTTTGATATTCAATATGAATTTCATATTGAAATTTTATTTGAATTTTAATTTCAAATGCAATTATTTCAATTTTTAAAATTGTTAATTAACTTAACTAAAATGTGCCTATTATAGAACTAATGTAACATATTTATTTGTTAGGCTTTTTAACAAGATGGACAAGAGTAATTTAGGAAACACCTTCTTTTGATACGTCATTGAGGTGAAAGCTTTTCTGAACTGTTTAAAAGATACCAACGAGCATTTGTCGATTGGTTCAAATCTCAGGTATTTCGAGTGAATGACATTGGACATTTCTACTTCATACATATTTTATACATATATAAGTAGTTTTATGCTACATTGGATTTCAGGTCATGGTAAAAATGCGTAACAATTCAAACATTTCTCAAGATTTATTTTCACTCACAATGGGACCATCACTTGATGTTTGCTCTTATAGTGGATGCATTGTCGGTGGCGTACGATTTCAAACTTTGGAACGTGATTCCCAACGCACAACACAAAACAATGGAGTAATGGTAATCAGAGAAGGGAGTGGAGACAGTGCGAACAACAATTTTTACGACGTTCTTGACGAAGTGTTGCACGTTCAATATCCATTTGAACGATGTGCTTAGTTATTCAAGTGTCGTTGATTTGACACAGACAAAAATAAAAATCATAGAACGCACGAAGAACTAGGCTATAAATCAATAACACGTCCCGTTTTTTGTTTGCTGAGGAACCTGTGATTCTTGCAACCTAAGCACATCAAGTGTTCTACCTTGAGGATCCAAAAAATGGTACTGGTTGGAAAATTGTTCAAGTGATGCAAAATAAACGTGTATGGGGCGTGCCAAAAGTGGAAGATATCGAAAATGATCAACTTAATGTAATAGAAATCGTTGTTGCACATCGGGTGGACGAACACGTCATTGAGGATGGCACCTTGTGTAGGACTGAAGTTGATCCTAAGATAGTGGAAAGACAAAATGTTTGTCATGTCGTGCAAAATTTCATTAACGATGAAGATGACAAACAATCATCAAATGAAAGCGAGTCGTGTGATGATGAATAACAATGTTTTTTTACGTATACACACATTTAGTCATTTTTCTATGCATTAATTACGTTGTGATACTTACGTTTATTTTTTTAATATTTTGTTGAATTTTATGTATGTAGATATGAAGTCTAATTTTTCGATTAATACGCATGAGAAAGACTACTTCCTTAATCTTGGCGCGTTGGATAACGCGGGTGGTTCATCGTCACCGTCCCAAAAGGTTTTGAACCATTAACTAAGGACGAGATATGCGAGACTATTTTAGGTAGACGAGCGGGTTACTCAAAAAGTCTTGGTTGGGGCCCGAAACCCAAGTATAAGACCACTGCTTCATCTTCTTCCTCCAGTACGTATGACTACCAGGCACACGTAGCAGAGGTTAGCAAACTCATAACGAGCCTTAACAACGCTAACCGAATGCTCCAAGAACGACTGAGGGAGGAGGAGCGAGATCGCCAAATGGCAGACCATGCACGACAAATGGAAGAGATGAAGAAGATGCTCGAGGAGATAAGTCGAGCACAAAGAGGCTCGTGATCGTGCATGCATGGGTACGTACTTTTCAATAATATTTAATTTATTTAACTTTCCATATGTGATATTTTAACAATACTTTCTTATTATTTGTAGGTTTGGCGTCCATTGCATTAGACTTTAGGTTTTCCAGTATTAGATTTTAGGTTTCTTTCCTTTTCTTAATGTAATATTTTCAATTATGTAATTAATTTTCTGTATCTCAAACATATTAATTAATGTATCGTTTGATTTTATTAATGAATGTTATTTTCATTTCAATCAGTGTACTTATTTTATTTAATCGAGAACCGATGAATAACAAAATTAAATTAAATAATTAATAACAAAATTAAATTTTAAAAAAAGTGTTTTGTGACGCAGATGACCCGCGCATTGCATACCGTTTTCTTGATGCCGACGTCGCAAAAACTTTTTGCAGCATCTGCATCGTGGAAACTTACCGCAACACAGACGTCGCGGTTGCCTTCTGCGATGCACGGGGTTATGCACGAGGGAAATGTTCTGCGACGTGGTAGATGTTGGCGTTGTGGAAAGTTTCTCTAACGAGCTTTCTGCGACGTGAACGCCGACGTTGCCAATGTCACTATAACCTATTGCGACATGGGATGACATATACGGCAACGTGCGACGACGTTGGGGAAAGATGACTTTATTATAGTGTATGAATCCATATTCGTATTTAAATCACATTTAAACATGAAACTCTATTTTTAGTTATAACCGATGACTATATCAAATATATTTGTCGGTTTCTCTCTCTTTACCTAATTCGAACAATTCGAATTATTCCATCATAAT
>JBBPDI010103975.1:0-10330 GCA_037974545.1 Cucumis variabilis
TAAAGTTTGTTTTATTTCCTCTCAAATATTCTATTTGGTGATTATCTATTGGGGTGTTCATCATACGCTTCCAACATAAAAACCTTTAATCTCTTCATTCTAACAGTTGATTCTTTTCACCTCTCTTATAGAAGTCTAATGCACTCGAAACTCTCTAAATCGTTTGAAATCAAATCATGCACCCAAAATGAAAATCCAAAAAAAATCAAACTGAAAGTGAAAATAAAACAAAGATAAAAGTGAATGAACGAAAGCGTTGCATTTTGAGATAGAGGTTAGAGTCAATTCAACTAAGAGAACTTAAGAATCACAATGGGAGATTGAGTGATAGTAATAGAAACAAGAGAGAGGGCACAACCTAAAGTATGCATACTTTGTTTGGTTTGATGTTTAAGATTTGTTTAGAACTATCAAGAGAGGATTGAGAAAAAGAATCAAGAGACGGGAATGAGATAATTATCCAGTGATAGGCCATCAAACGAATTGATAATTTTGCAATTCACACAATTAGGACCTAGAGAATATGTAAATAAAAATTTGAAAACAATAGATTAATTGAAAATATAGTTATATTTCACGTTTTCAAATATGTGTTTCGTAGCATAATTCAGAAAATAGATTATAATCTAAACAATTGCAAATTAGTTGTAGTTACCTACTAAATATTAATTGATAATAAACTATTACTAATTTGTTATATTGTGTGGTCTAGCTTCCTAATACTCGTTATTTATTTTATTTGTGGAAAATATCTTGACCAAGATATTATCTTCTTGTTAAGATTTGATTCTTCATTTTTCTTGGGATTGATCGTAGCTTGGTTCTTTATTTATATCCCTGGATTGGCGTCTTTGTGCATGTGCGAAAAATGAAAAACAACATTTTTTTAAGAAAAGCGGAAGCAAGATTAAGATTAATTGAAAAACAATAGATTAATTGAAAATATAGTTATATTTTGGGTGAGTCCTCAATGTGAAGAAAGCTTTTCTGTTAAAGAATCAAGATTAAGAACCACTATTTTGAAGATCTAATATGCCTTAATCAGTTGATTGATGAGATAAATGATTAAGGGGGAGATTTTTATTTAAGTTGCATACGATAGATTTTAGTGATTAATTTACTGTTCAGTAAGTTGGAATCACTAAAGTATATAATTAATGTTGAAAATAAGTTGTAAATGTTATACTTAAGATTATAAGTCCGTAATTATGATTTATATCTCAAAGAAATACAAAATCTCTGAGCTCGAATCAAAGACCCTCTAGATGTAGTTGTTGTGTCATCAAACTAGGTTACGGCGTCTTGTGTTATTGCTGCTATATTTATTTATTTTCCTTTTTTTGTTCCTTTAATTCTTAATTGGGGAAATTTCTCGAAGCACAAGTATTGACTATTTTATTTTTTTTTATCATTTGGTATCAGAGCGGGTTAATTGTGTTTAATGGATCCTGTGCTTGAACAAACTTCGACGACTCATCCTTCGGTGTTGGATGATAGCATTCTTGAAATCAATTGATAATAAGTCCTTGAAAGCAGTTATCTCTGGGTGGGATAATCCTAGAGTTAAAGATGCTGAAAGTAAGGTCACTCTGAAATCTAAAATTTCTCGGTTAATGCAGAGGATGAAGCCTCTCTAGAAAATTCTCGTGCTTTAAATGAAATCTTTAATAGGGTTTATCAAAATGTCTTTAAACTGATTAACACTTGTATGCCAGCTAAAGAGGCATGGAGTATTTTGGAAGTAGCATATGAAGGTAGCTCAAAAGTAAAAATCCTTCAAGATGTCTGAAGATGAATCAATAGATGAATTTAATGTGTGTGTACTTGATCTCACTAATGAATCATTTGCTCTTGGAGAAAAAATTTCTGATACAAAGTTAGTGAGAAAAGTGTTGATATCTCTTCCATCTTGTTTTACTATGAAGGTCACTGTCATTAAAGAAGTAAATGACATTACCGCAATGAAGCTTGATGAGCTATTTGATTCCTTAAGAACATTTGAATTGTCTCTCTAACATAATGATTCGAAAAAGAAATGTGGAATTGCCTTAAAATCTAAGTAATGAGTAATGACTCGTCTACATTAAACAAAGATCACCCTCAAGAGGAAAGCTTAGCTGAATCTATAGCCTTATTGTTGAAGAAGTTTTCAAAGCTTGAAAGCAAATTTTATTAAAAAAAACTGATGGGCATGGATTGTAGTCTAACATAGAGTTTACTAATTCCAACACTTTTGGATCGGGTTCCTCCAGTTTATACTATGCTCATAAACATAAAGATGTTGACAAAAGTGATTCACAATCCATCAGAAGTGATAGAAGTTTCAGATATCATGAATGTGAAGGTTTTGGGCACTACCAGGCAGAGTGTCCTACCTTTTTAAAAAGGAAGAAGAAGAGTCTTGTTGTTACTTTGTTCTATGAAGAATCATCATCTGATAGTGATGGTAAACATTTTGGCAGGGCTTTAATCAATTAGGTTTTTGAAAAGGAATGTGAAGTATCTGAGTTTGAAGTTGTTCTGAAGTCAGACGAAAAGAAAATGAATACTTGGTCATCTCAAGTTTAATCAATTGTTGACAAAATGGGAAGAGGGTCAAGAGGTTCTAAAGCTAAGAAAGAATACAAGCTTTTTTGGAAGACAACCATTGCCTTGTGTCAATGATTTCTACTCTAAAAATGGAGCTTAGAGATGTTTGAAATGGGTTTGACTCCTTATCCAAATCAGTCAGATTACTTTCCTCAGAAACTCAAAGTTTGGATGATGATGTTCTTAGTAAATAAAAGATTAAAAGTGATAAAAAGGGCATTGGGTTCTTAGAAAAAAATTCATATTCTGAAAAATCTTATATAGTTTTTTTTAGAGCGTCTGATAGTAAGAGTGACGGTGTTGTTGTTCGTAAGATTATGCAAACTAAAAACAATTATCACAAAGCAAATTCAAGATCTTCAAGAAAGTGGATATATCACTTCTATGGAAAATTAGGTCATATTAGACCTTTTCATTATCATTTCTATGGTTATAATCAAATTAAGATGCTTCTTAGGATTTTGATTTCTAAGGGGATTAAAAAAAGAGACGTCAGTGAGCAACAGTGCAATCGGTGTAACGGTGATTCTCAAGTGGTTTTTCTGCATAATTGTAGCGGTTCTATCTCTGATAAGAATCATGATGTTTCATACGGACCAATTACAAGATTGAAGGCATCAAAGATTAGCCAATCATTTATTCTTCATGTACAAGAATGGATAGGGGCAGTTCATCCTTTAATTTTATGTGCCACATACTGAGAAAAGGGATGAAGGACCATTTGGAGTATTGAATATCAATGTGTTTCTTGATTGAAGTGGACTATAGGATAGACATTAAGCTTCCATGAACCCAACAATTTGAAGATCTCATGATTTACTTAATATCAAATTTTTATTGTATTTCCATTTGTTTTAATTTGACAAGTTAGGGTAACTACCATTAATAGCTTAGTATTAAAGATGGTGGTTGGAAGATAGAAAGCTTGATTAATATTTTCTTTTGACTTTTTGGTATTTTTATTAATTAGGATAGAATAGAGCAAGGCTATATAATACCTTTATTCTTCCATTTGTAAAAGAAAGAGTTTTGATGAATGCAATTTGAAATCTCATTTTGAGACTTTTCCTTTAATTTACAATTCTTGTGATAAAATATATGCAAGTCATTCAATCTAACCTTGATCAAGTTTGATTGTGGAGTGACTCAATTTAGAACAAGATTTTTAAATCTTGCTTCTAGATCTTTGATCTAAGAGGTAATCAAATCCTAACTTTCTCTTGGTTGATCTAAATTAGTATAAAGAGGTGTTAGTTTCTTATTTCAAAGGTTTTTGCTATGTTAATAGCTTCGATCTTTGGATTGAGAACTTAGATCGCCTTATCACTTTGTCTTTAGATTTAGTTCTACTAAGGAAAGACGAAGACTTTCATATACGCGAGTATGTGGAATTAAATGTAAACTCACCTATGCCTGCTGAAATTATAATTAACCTTAAGGGAGTGGATTTCATTGTGACTGTGAATTATGAGTGGAAGCCCAAAAAATGTAATATGTGTTGGGCTTTTGGGCATTGGTTGTAAGTGTGCTAGGATTATGGAGAATAAGGTATATCAGAAGGAGGACGTGAGCAAGGTGGTTTCTAATAAAGAGGAGGATCTGACTAATGTGGCTTGTGGAGTTGTGGGTTGGAGTCATTTAAACAGTTGGAGGAAGGTGAGATTAACAGATCCCCGAATAGACATATTATCATGAGGAAAATAAGGTGGGTAAACATGATGAATTTACTTTTATCACTCGAAAGAAAAGGGAGTTAGTTTCTAACTGGAGGTTACTATGCCTAACTCTTTTGGCAGTCTTATGGAGTTGGATGAGGGTGACAAGTGGGCCTTATCTATAGTGGATGGATCTCTTCCTCCCTTACAAGTGGATGATACTACTATAGTTCTTAGGGGTCTACCCCAGATGGTAATCCTGTGGGAGTAAATGCTCTTGATATTGCTTAGGATTAGTTGGTGTTCATGGAATGTGTGGGGTCTAAATAGCTGCGCAAAGTGTAGAGCGATGTTTGACTGTCTGGGTTTTTCTTCCTTAGGTTTTTATTGTCTGCTCGAGACTAGAGTTCGGGAAGAAAATTTTGAATATTTTCTAGTAGGTTTGGTGATTCTTGGGGTTACTCTTGTAGCTATAATAGCAGTGGGGTTGGTCATATTATGGTGATGTAAAAGCGAAGTTGCTTCATTTTTTCTCCTCGTGTGGTGGAAGAGTAGTTTGTTTCTGGTTCGTTAACTGATCTGCTCTCTCATGATTGTATAGAGGTGTTCTGTGTTTATGCCTCTAATAATAATGTTGAGAGACGTCTACTGTGGCATTGTTTGGGTGAGATATCTTCTGGATGGATGGGGTTGGGTGTTGTTATGGGTGATTTTAATGCTATTAGGTCGCATTCTGAATTAAGCTTTTGTTGTTCCTGAAGATATGAAGAAGTTTAATATGGCTATTCGTGAGGCTGATTTAGTTAAGCCTGCGATGCTAGGTAACTGGTTCACCTGGACTAGTAAGGTTCATGGGTCTAGTTTGATGAGACAACTTGATCATATTCTGGTTAATGATGATTGGCTTGCTGAATGGCCAAGTTCAAGAGTTAATGTTTTGCCTTGGGGTATTTTTTATCACTCTTCTATTTTATTCTATCCCAGCTTTCATTAGAGGCATAAGGTGGTATCGTTTCATTTCTTTAACCATTGGGTTGAGGATTCTTCTTTTATTGATGTTGTCTCTTCGGTTTGGGTTTGCCATGCAGGTGTTTCTCCGATTGTGAGTTTCGTGAGAAATTTACATGACCTCAAGCCTACCCTTCATAGACATTTTGGTCAATACATTTGATGCCTTAGTGAGAAGGTTCGTATTGCTAAAGAGTTCATGGATAGGGCTTAGAGCGAGGTTGAGCGAAATTCTATGTCTGATGTTTTGAGTCGACAAGCAGATCTTGCCATTGAGGCCTTTTGAACATCTTCTAGATTAGAGGAAGCCTATCTGCATCAAAAGTCTAGGGTTTGGTGGTTGAAGCTAGGTGATCAGAATACTTCTTTTTTCCATCGATCTATTTGTTCTCGTGTGAGCCATAATTTTTTGCTTTCTGTGGTTGATTCGGATGGCTCCTGGTTGACTAATCACGATGGGATGGCACAATTAGTAGTTAATTATTTTTAAAGATATTGGCTATATGGAGTTGTCTCCATTGATTGATGACATTATTTAGTATAGGTGATCTGAGGAGTGTTGTTGGGCGTTACAGGCTCTTATTAGGCGAGGAGGTTAGAAGTGTCTTATTGTCTATGGATAGTGCTAAGGCTCCTGGTCCTGATAGATTTTCTATTGGTTTCTTCAAAGGTGCCTGGTCTGTGGTTGGGGAGGATTTCTGTGATGATGTTTTTGCATTTCTTTGAGACTTATTATCTTCCTCATGGAGTTAATACTACTACTATTACTCTCATTCCTAAATGTTGTGGGGCTGAACGTATTGAGGTTTTCATGCCTATTTCTTGTTGTAATGTGATTTACAAATGCATTTCTAATATTTTGGCTGATAGGCTCCATGTGTAGCTTTCCTCTTTTGTCAGTGGTAATTAGTCTGCCTTGAGAGGAGTATTATTGATAATATATTGCTTTGTCAGGAGCTGGTTGGGAGTTATAATACTAACTCCGGTTAGCCTCCGTGTACTATGAAATTTGATCTTTAAAAAGCTTATGACTCTATTAACTTGGACTTTCTTTTTGACTTTTGACTGCTATTGGCACTTGCTTGAGGTTTGTGAGCTAGCTTAGGGATTTTGTTACCTCCTCGATGTTCTCCATTGTGATTAATGGCTCTTTGGAGGGGTTTTTATGGTAGAAAAGGTTTGCAGCAGAGTGATCCTTTATCTCCTTTCTTTTTTGTTATAGTGATAGATGTTCTCTCTCGTATGCTAAATCGGCCTTCACAAAGTTTCCAATTTCATCAACATTATGAGAAGTTTAGTTTAACTCATATAACCTTTGCTGATGATCTTATGATATTTTGTGCTATTAATGA
The DNA here is from genome assembly GCA_037974545.1 of Cucumis variabilis. Lineage (NCBI taxonomy): Eukaryota > Viridiplantae > Streptophyta > Magnoliopsida > Cucurbitales > Cucurbitaceae > Cucumis > Cucumis variabilis. Next base: position 6,605 of record JBBPDI010103975.1, read on the forward strand.
TTGCTCTCTCAGTTTTATTAATTAGACTCTTCGGCAGTTTAGTGAGCTCTCAGGTCTGTTTGCTAATCTTGAGAAAAGTTCTATGTTTGTTATGGGGGTTAATAGTGAGGATACTTCTCGTTTGGATGCAAGTTTGGGGTTTTGTTCTTGGACATCTCCCTGTTGGTTATCTTGGGCTTCCTTTACTTTTTAGTAGGTTACGGCCTACTGATTGTGCCCCTCATATTCAGCGTATTACTAGCTGAATTCGTTCTTGGTCTGGTAGAGTTTTATCATTTCCTGGTAGATTGTAGCTTGTTCGTTCTATGCTTGGTAGCCTTTAGGTTTACTGAGCTAGTGTGTTTGTGCTGCCTGCGAGTGTGCATCATGAGGTTGATAAAATCCTAAGGTCTTATCTTTGGAGAGGTAAGGAGGAAGGTAGAGGGGGTGTTAAGGTGGTGTGGGATGATGTGTGTCTTCCCCAAGGAGGGTAAGCTTGTTATTCATGATGGGCCTTCTTGGAATATTGTGAGTACTATGAAGATTCTTTGGTTGTTGTTGGCAAGTTTGGGTTCTATGTGGGCTGCTTGAGTGGAGGTTTATATTCTTAAAGAGAGGTCATGGTGGGCAATTAATTCTGGAGTTGGTCAGTCTTGGTGTCTTCGGGCTATCTAGCGTAAGCTGAAAGACTGAAAGAGCATATTCGAATGAAGGTGGGGAATGGTAGGTGGTGCAGAGTGTGGATGGATCCATGGTTGCAAGGTGGTCGTATCCTTCAGTAGGTTGGTGAGAAGGTGCTGTATGATGCAATGAGTTAGCGAGAGGCTAAGCTTTCAGAGTTTATTGGTCCTGATGGGGAGTGGAGATGGCCTCAGGTGTCTATGGAGTTGATTGATTTATGGGATAAAGTTCAAGTTGTTAGTCTGTGTTTAAGTATTGGGGATAGGTAGGTTTGGGTTCCAGGTCGTCAGGGTGGTTTTTTAATTGCAAGTGCGTGGGATACTATTCGTCCTCGTAGTGTTTGGGTTCATTGGACAGATTTATTGTGGGGTAGGGGGAATGTTCCGAAGCATTCCTTTTGTGTTTGGTTGACCATCAGAGATAGATTGGATACTAGAGATAGGTTATGTAGGTGGGATAGTTCGGTTCCGTTGTTGTGCATTCTTTATGGAGGAGGTTGCAAGTCTCGTGATCATTTATATTTTTATGTCCTCTTAAGTGTGAAATTTGGTCTCGGGTCCTTCAGGTTATGGCTTCCTCTCACAAGATTGGGTAATAGGGGGTTGAGTTATCTTGGATTTGTCATCAAGGTACTGGAAAAGAGGTGAGGAGATTGGGTAATAGGGGATTGAGTTGTCTCGGATTTGTCATCAAGGTACTGGAAAAGAGGTGAGGAGATTGTTCATTCTTTGTGGAGGAGGTTGCAAGTCTCATGATCATTTATATTTTTGTTTCCTCTTAAGTATGAAATTTGGTATCGGGTCCTTCAGGTTATGGCTTTCTCTCACAAGATTGGGTAATAGGGGGTTGAGTTGTCTTGGATTTGTCATCAAGGTACTGGAAAAGAGGTGAGGAGAAAGTTGTGGCGTGTTCTCTAGTGTGCTTAGATCTACTTTATTTGGAAGAAGCATAATCATCTTCTCCATGGTGGTCAAGCTCGTGAGCCCATTGTCCTGTTTCAGCTTATTTGATCTTGCAGTTTCTTGGCGTGAGGATGCTTAAGATCTTATTTAGCTTGTTTTCTTTTCGTTTTGCCTTTGTCTGCTTGTCCCCAGGTTGTGAGGTATTTTTTCTTTGTGTTTGTTTTCCTCCACTGTTTTGTGTGATTGTTTTTCTTTTTTGTTGTTCTTTATTTATTTTGTTGCTTTTCTTGTTGTTTTTTCTTTTGGTGCTTTGGTTTCTATTTGTGTTTGTGAGCTTTGTCTGCTCTTATGGCTTAGTCTCAGGTTGTGAGGTCCTCCTTGTTTTTGTATAATAATATTACCTTTACAAAAAAGCAATAATAATAAGATTAGTCATACAAAAGTGTATGGTAAAAGTATTCATAACAAATCTCTCTCTACGAAAACTGAGTGGAGAGTAAAGAAGAAGACAAGGCATAGTCTATGTAATGTGGCTTTCACATCATTCATGCATCTAATTCAATATATTGGTATTTTGATAGTGACTGTTATAAGCACATGACAAGAAATTCATTGTTCTTTGCTGACTTAAAAGAATGCAATGCGCTACATGTGACTTTTGGTGATGGAGTTAAGGGCAAAGTTGTTTGGAAAGGCCAATATAAGCTTAGCTCAACTAGCACTTATATGTATCGGTGGACAAGAGGTCTCAAGTTCAAATCTCCACCCTATATTTATTACAATACCTATAAGTTGTTTGGAATTAACATATGGATTTTCGGCAAACTTAATTACCATAAGTCAGCTATGTAAAATTGTTAGTATCTTGGTCATGTTAGTATCTCTAAAATTTTCAAAATTATTAGAGCAAATTTTGTGCTAGGGGTACTTGTGTTAATAAATTCTATTGAAAAAATATGTACGAAATGTCCAGTCGAAAAACAAGTAAATGAGGTCTCTCACAAAACTGTTGGCCAAGGTTATACAAACCGTGTTCTAGAGCTTCTTCATTTGGATCTGATAGGTCTCATGCAAGTTAACAGCCTTAGAGGAAAAAGATATGCCTTTGTTGTTGTTGATGACTTTTCAAGATATACATGGGTAAGATTTATCAGAGAAAAAATCATACAGTTTTAAAGTATTTCAATCATTGTGTCTTTGATAACCTTCATAAAGAGTAAGACAAAGGTGTCCATCAAATTAGAAGTGATCATGGTAGAGAATTTGAAAACTCAGCTTTTGATGAGTTTTGTCAAGATGAAGGCAGGTCCTCTGACTCCCTAACAGAATGGAGTTGTTGAAAGGAAAAATCATACTCTACAAGAAATGGCACGTATTATGTTGTATGCTAATTCTCTTTCGTTGTACTTTTGGACTGAGATTTTAAATACTACCTGCCACATACATAATCATATTTTTTTCTGACAAGGAAAAATGTATACAAATTATCAATTATGGAAAGGTCGTAAACCAAATGTTAAATACTTTCATGTTTAAAAAGTATGTGCAATATTCTTAACAATAGAAAATTTCATCAGAAGTGGGATTCTAAATCAGATAAAGGTATCTTCCTTGAGTATTCTTCCAATAGCAGGGATTTTTAGGTATTTAACAAACGTACCAAGATTGTTTTAGAGTCCATAAATGTTGCTGTTCATGACTCTGGGGATACGTATGTTAAAGTAAACAATGATGATGATCAAGCAATCCCTTATACAAGTCGTGTTTGTAACTACAAATGAATATGTTAGTTCTTACTGTGCTTCCTCAGAAGATTTTACATTTACGTCATCTCTAAACGAACTTGCTAGAAATGATTCCACAAACACTAGTTTAAAAGTTATTAACTCTAAAGACAACAATACAGACACTAGTTCCACTGTTTTTTTAGATATTCAAGGTCTTGCTCCTTCTGCCCATGTCCAGTATATCATCCTTCCAACAGTATTATAGGAGAAATAAATAGTGATATCGTGACTTGTAAGAAGGAACGTCGTGATTATGCTAAAACGATTGCTAATGTAATTTTACTTCTCATATCGAACCTGCAAATGTTTCTAAAACCTTGAAAGATGATCAATGAATTGCTACTATGCAAGAAGAACTTCTTTAATTTGAACAAAAT
>JBBPDI010103990.1:0-10329 GCA_037974545.1 Cucumis variabilis
CATCGTCCAAAGTGACCCTTTTATAGAAAACTCTGCATGTCAACTTGTGGACACCTCCAGCTTACCTTAAGTCACCTCCTACTTGCCTAAACCACCTCCTGCTTGCCACAAAATTCATGTAGCTAGCATGTTGTAGACACCAGGAAAACACTCAACTGACTTGCCTTGGGTGGCCACCTCCCTTACTTCCTAGCCTAAACTTTAAAGAAAATGCATGCTAACCTCTTAACCATGGCTGGAACCCTCCTTGTGTGCATATCATCTCACCTAAACTCTAGATCACTTAGTCACTTCACCTACTGACCTCTTAGATAATCATCTCGCCTAGCACATGATCAATCTCCTCGCATAGTCAACACCAGGCCTCCTCACCTAGTACCCTTGCTGCTCATTGCCTTAGAGGTTCTCATATCAACTTTGGTCGCCTACAAGAACCCTTTAGAGGTTATTTCTTTACTTAGCCACCTACCACCATACCTTTCCTTGTACCCAGGAAATTCTCGACCATACTTGCATTTAACCATACCCGCCCAAACTTTTCTTATGGGTTATTTTAGCTCATCTTGGTCGCCTAACAAGCTTCTTTAAAGGTTTTCTTGACATAGTTTGGCCGCCTAGCTTACTTTCTTCCACGCCTAACAACAATTAGCCAAATTTTACTTAGTTCTTCTCTTTTGCTTAATACTTTAACATTCAAACCTTAATACTTAATCAAAATTTTCACCTTAGCTTTATTGTCGCACAAGCCATGTCACTTATCCTTTAACTTATCTTTTCAAAGAATTTCCTTTAAAAAACTTACTAATTCCTTTTCGTTTCCATTTACCAAGTCCTTGTAACTTTTAAGGGTCCGTAAAGATTTGGGATTCTATAGTGTTTGACTCCACATGCAGGGGAGTGATACCCAAGATAGCTTTCTCACTCAAAGCCCTCTTGATGGATTTTAGGCTGATATGACCAAGATGATTATGCCACACTTCTGCCTCCTCTTCTTTTGATAGATTATAGATAACGTTTCTAAACTAGGATGCAAGTGATGACAGTTGTCAAAAAGGCGAGTACCACTCATCACGACTAGATCATCATGCTTTGCACTGAGCAGTTATCTTTGGAGAAGTTTACCTTAAATCCTTGATCACAAAAGTGACTTATGCTTGATCAAATTAGCATTAAGACCCTTCACAAGTCTGATATCTTATAGACTTAGTAAGTCGAATCAAATAATTTTTCCTATTCCAAGAAATTTTCCTTTGGCCCCATCTCCAAGACATTATATGGCCATAAATACACTATGTTAAAACAAAAAAGAAAGCTCAATTTTGTATCATATGTCAGTCTTCAATTTTTAGTTCCAGTCCTCTTATCAGTAATTCTACTATTTGAAACCCCATACAACACAAAACAAAAAGGGCGAATGTGCTCAGGCCTCCCACAATAATGACACACCGACCTTTCTCTTTGCTTAGTCTCAATAGTAAACACGCGTGGCTTAGACAATCCTGCAATCATCACACTAGTCTTAACAGCACCTTCCTCTTGAGCCCGAACAAAGACAGTCTGAACACTTTTCTTGGAAGCTGCTTTACTCTCTACTTTAGAGAACCCAACACCCCTTTTTATCAGTGCTAGTATTATTGGCCTTTAGAATTGCATTTACATCATGTGTGTTGGAGTTGAGCATTGGCACTGATTTAGACATGGTATCTACACGAGCGACTTTAAGGTTTTGTTTCAGAATAGAAATCGTGGACAACAATTGATGGTTGTCTTCTATTGATTCATGAATCCTGACCTTCTACTGTTTCAAAATCACCAGATCCTCTTATCATTTTTCTAACAATAATTGGTCAACTCTCAAGCCATCAGCTGAAGAAATGTAAACCCTAAACTTTTCCTTGAGTACCTTTTGTTCATTTTAAGATTTTGGAGTGAAGTTGTTTTAAATAATGAAAAAATTTGGAGTTAAGCAAAGGGAAAGGAAAAGGGAAATGGATTTAGGGGTTAAATATTTTATATACATAAAATAAAAAAAATAAAAAAATAGAGAGGGAAAACAAAGAGAAAAAAGAAAAGGAAGGATAAAAGGGTCGATGTTTTTTGCGTGGTAATAAAACCCACACTGCCAACTTAATTTCCATCCATTTTTCATCAATTTTTTTCAGGGCAAGGGGTAGAAGTTGAGAGAAGAAGAAGTTCTGAAGAAATTGGGGCTGGAGAAGACAAGATTTTTCAAGGTAAAGCTTCAACATAACAATTTTTTCGTTCATTCAACACATCTATGATCTTTTAATGATTCCAAGCTGCACAAAAAGAGTTCAAAGCTAGGATTTATCAAGTTCGAAAGCTAAGCCAATTTCCAACGGAGTTGATGAAACATGCTCGAGCTGATTCTGATGATAAATTGATGAAAATTGAAGGAGAAGACAAACTGCAAGTTTTGAGTAGCCTGAAATGTAAAAGTGGAATTAGAAGCTCTAATTGATCAGGTTAGAAAGCTTATTCAATTGTCCACAAATTTTACGAAGAACGTTAGTGCTGGAAATGGTTGGCCATAGGTGAAATTTTAGAAGGAAGCTAGAGGCTATTTGCAAATGCGAATAGGAGTCATCTATGGTTCGAGGGAGTTTTGAAAACATTTGTTGGGTATTAGGACTTCATTCCTTCATGTAACATGTAAGATGTAGAGGACTTGAAAATGAAGAGTTTAATATAAACTTCATTTAATTTGGTTAAGAATTGAGTAAGTTATGAGCTACTAGAATTGTGAATCTGGAATTTTAGATAAAAGTTGTGAAAGAGCTTAGCAATTTCCTTAAGATTAGAAGGTGTGAATGACATCTTTTGTATGTCATAGTATGTTATGTCAAAGAATGACAAAACTCAGGGTTTTTATCCTGATCGATTATGGTTGTTTTGATAGGTCAAGTATACTGACCAACAATATAGCTAAGACTGTGAGTGACAAAAACAAATTTTAATAAAGATTTCTAAACACATTTCTAGCCAAATTGTTTTAACATTTTTTGAGTTAAATTGTTTTGATTTTTATCGCTATTTAGCAAGTTATTTCCTAAGCATATGCTTAGTAAATGTATTTTATGAGCACAAATGTGCTAAGGATTATTTCTGGGCTAGTAAGAGAAGTTAGAATTGTATTATGAGTAAATGAGTTTGTAAATGTTTAGCGAAGCATAGGTTTTGATTTCATAATTGGCCAAGTGCAGAGAATTTCTAAGCTTATATTTTCCATAAAGAGAAATTTATAGTTTTAAGCATGTTGTGTTCAATACCTGAGACATACTATAGCTCGAATGGGCAAGATTATTGTATAGAGGATATATATTGAGATAGGGATGCCTATCTCAAAGGAAACAGACGAGAATGGCTATCTCAGAGGTTTGACTGTTAGTATTGAGTTCGCTCTACTATCGAGATAGAGGTGAAATTGGTACTGATTTAGCTTTGCCATTTTTAGATGATTTGTTTTATCGTATAGAAAGGAAAGCTAGTTTGAATAACTATGTAAAATGCTTTGCAAAGATTGAATTAATGATCAACATGATTTGCTGAGTTGAACTGTTTAGAAATGTAATGCTTGTCACTTAAATGTTTTAAACGTGATTTGTTTTAGAAACCTGGTCACTCATTGGGCTTTATAGCTCACTTTTTTACAATGTTTTTCCACTTCTCATGTAGAGATCGAGCTCCCAATACCTGACACACTGACAATAGTCTGCTAGAAGTTTCCAAGACCATTTTCAGTACGTGGATATGGTGTTGCATATTGTGTCTGTACATTTGTGTTTGTAAGTTAATTTAAGTTAGTGTGTTTCTCGGAGTATGTGATAATTTTCTTCTTGTTATAATTCTGGTCTGTAATGTCTAAGGAAGATTATTTAAACCTTTAACGAACATGTTGGAGTTGCGCTACGTCATGGTACAAATTATGTACTAGTTTTTGCATCTATGTGTATGCATCTTATTTGTTAATTTCATTTTAAAGTATTAGTTCCAGGTTTATATCAACCGGAATCATTAAAGGAGAGCAATGCCTATTGACTTGATGTCGTTTCTTGGGCTAAGAGCAGGTGGCTCGAGAGAGGATGAGCAAACACTACTTTGTTCACATCATTCTTCAACTACATTAGAGACAAAACACTTTCCACCATTTCATCTGTAATGCACCCTAGCAGTGCACGATCGTCCTCTTCATTATCACTACTTGCAACCGACTCATCATAAAAAAGTGTTCGTTAAAAATCTCTTTTACCTTTTCAAAAAGGTTGAACACTCTGCTTAGAAATGCCTAATTCCTTCACTCGCGACACCTGAAACTTCTGGCGGCCTTGGGATGGCTACCACTCACTCTTATCAATCTTCCTCCTCCTCCCTACAGAATAAGTAACTAAAATTGCACTGCTATAGTTTCCAAAGTCTCTGTTAGATTTCCCTCCATAATTATCAGAACGTTTATTGAACCTATGCACAACCTTTATGAACTGCTCAGTCAAAAGGGCAATTGAGTTAGCTAGATTTTCATCCTTGCATCTGTCTTTTCCCTAAAGAGGTTCTTCATCACTCAGCAAGTGGAAACACAACCTTTTACCTTTCTTGTCGCTCTTAACATCAAACATTAGTTCAAATGTACGTATGGACCCAAACAACTCATCTAATTTTAAGGTGGAAATGTCATTGGCAGGGAACGTAACACCTTCCTAACTAGCTTTGGCCCTACAATCCTCTCACCCAGAGTGAATGACTAATTAGCTATATCCAATATACTTCACTGTAGTCTCCTCATCTATCATTTTGAAAGACTTAAATATGGATGTCAAAACCTGGAGATGTGATCTTTACCTTGGATTTTCCTTCATAAGCTACCTACAGAATGTCTCATGCCTTCTTGGCCAATGTACTGGTGTTTATTAATTTAAATATGTTCTGATCAATGACATTAAAGATTGTATTCAAAGCACAAAAACTACTAACAGACATTTCATCCTCTACATTATTCCACACTATTTCAAGTTTAGGTGTCACTTTCCCTTCAGCATCAGTTACCATGGGATGTGCCTAGCTAGTAACAGTCACTTTCTAGGTCTTGTTGTTGATAGATTTAAGAAACACAATCATCCTTGCCTTCTAGTAGGCATAGTTTGTTCCATTTAACACAGGTGTCTGATGGTAGAATCACCTTCTATGATTCCATCCATCGACCATTACTTCAAAAACCTTACTCTGATACCTAATGGAAAAACAAGCACAAGGTTAATCAGGGAATGCAAGGCTAACAACTACGTAAACGACACAAGCAACAATAAAAGGGAGAAAAAAAAATAACACAGTCACGTTAGTAACCCTGTTCGGTGCCACAACACCTACATCATATTAAAATTCAAGATAGCTCATATGTACAAAATTTATTAGAAATAATATCCTAAAGATTTTTTTGGTAATAGCTAATTGAGCAATCTAGGTCTATTACAGAAATTCCCCCTAGATTGACCACTTTGTGGGCACAGAACAGGCTCCCCTTGAGTGATTCTAGAATTTACTTGTCTTGTTAGGCTCCCCCTAACAACCATTATCTCTCCACTCTCGTGCACTTCTTAATCAACAACATGAAGTACAACATACACTCTACATCCACAAAGTTTTTTTTTAAGGACTCACCAACTATGTGACTGAAATCAACACTCTAAATGTAACGAAGTCTTCGATGCAAAACTCGCACCCACACTGCATTAGTAGATCATATATATATGAAGACACCCGCACACTATAATCACAAACAAAATCTAGAGAAACAACCAAATCTCCACAAGTTCAAAAGGGATGGGATCTCCTTAAAAATTTTCCAAATATCATAAAATTAAACTTAACCAATAGATAAAAAATAAAGAAAATCGAAAGTCAAACAAAATAACAAGTTACGTACTGTAATATATTAAAGGAAAATTGCATCAGATAACAAAAACATTTAGAAAGAAATAGCTCATGACACCTATTTTTTTTAATATTGTGAATATGATAAAATTAGTGATATCAGACGGCTACCATACGACTATTAGAGGACTGTCAAAAGGTTATCGGCTTTTAAATTTCTTACTTTTGCAATTTAAAAAATGTATTGACATGAGCCCTAGTATCATAATTTTTTTTTGCTATTTTTGCAAACGCCCCTATATTAAAATCAAAATAGGGAGAAACTTTATGTTAATTTTCATAAATATAATAAATTAACAAAATATTTACGGCATGTGTAACAAAATAAAAAACCCCACAAAACAGACCATTTTTAAAAAAACATACTAGGTTTGCCTTTCCTTATAACCATCTTTTTTCTCTTTTCTTCTACGATATTTTTTTTGCTCTTCTATAATAATTTTTCTTTCCATCGTCTTTTTCTCTTCTTCGCAATTTTTTAAAAATATTTCCATTCTTCCTTTTCATATTTTTTATTCTATAATTTTTCTTTTCCTTCCCATCGTCTTTTTCTCTTCTTCTGTAATTATTTTTATTTTTCTTAAACTGTTATTTGGTTCAAGATCGTTCTATTTTTTTTTCAAACTATTATTTGGTTTTTTAAGATCCTATGCCAAATATAAAAAATCATGAAAAAAATCATCGGGATATTGGATTGCCAAATGTAAATGATCGCTTACCAAATCTAAACGATCGTGTTCCAAATAGAAACGATGTATAAAAAAATTGTTGAGATTTGACTACCCTAATTTAAACGATCAAATCATTGTGTGTCAAATCTAAACGATGTCGTACCAAAAAGTATTGAAAAAAAAATCGTTTAGATTTGGCTACCCAAATTTAAACAATCGTATGACAAATCTGAACCATCGTGTACCAAAAAAGTCTTTAAAAAAAATTGTTTGGCTACTCAAATCTAAAAAAGATTTGACAAATTTTTCTTTTTTAAAAAATATTGATATATACATTAATATTTTAAATTTAATTGTTATATTTGCATTAAACCTTAATATTATTATTACTACCAAGAATGAATTTTTCATAAAAGAACACGTAACGATGAGTGAGTGAATTAAAAAAAATATCATTAAGGTTATTTCTCGATCGTATCACAATATCCTTTCATTAAAGCTGGTCTGTTTTTATTTATTTATTATTATTACCGTTCTTTATTTTATTTTAAGTTTTGTTTCATAGTGAGTGGAGGCAAAGCTTTGGGTGTGAAAGGTGTGAGATAAATTGGTTGAAGCCAATTTTATGTTCTCTTCATTTTCTATTTTTAATTCTCTAGATTTGAATCTCTCGATCCCAATATTTACACACGAACTAATTTCAATTCTTTACTTTCTCACAAAATTGTTTCAAATCTTTTTCCTAACAAATTGCAGGGTAAACCTAAACTATTTAACATGCAATAAATCATGTGGTTTAAAGTCTGATTTTTTCTTTTAGCTATACCATTTTGTTGTGGTGTATAGAATGCAGTAATTTAGTACGCGATTAGATCAAATAGGAGCTTAAATGCTCTGTGTTTGACCCTTGACTTACCAGAAAACTTCTCTTCGCTTGCACTTGGATGACAGAGGAAAAAACTTGTTTGACAATGTCTGATTCTTATGATGGCAATGCATGAATAGGAATGCATCATTTATCGCATAACCTTGTTTAGCCACATAATAGTCGTAACTTAGAACAACTCTTGCTAAACCTACGAGCTTCACACTTGAGAGATTAGAATGCATGAATAAAAATTTTACAACGTGACTCCACGTTTAGCACAACAGATAGAAAATCATGTTTTAGAAAATTGTTACTTATTAAGTCTTTAAACTCTTGCTAAACAATCGACATTTTTACGTTGAGCCTACCGTTGCTAATCGTCAATTCATCTAGAAAATATTGAAAGGTTGTTACTCTTAAGATGGTGAAGTGTGTCCTACGTATAGATTATCTGTATTAGGTTAGATTTGTATTATCAAAGTTGTTGTGGGTAGTCATGTAAAGTATGTATAAGACTTATCTATATATTGTATTAGATTGGGCTATACTACAGGTGCATTGATGTCATATCACTTAAGTTTTACTTGTATGCTTCCACTATTTACTAGTAGATAGTTAGAGTTTAGGGTCAACTGGTACTGTTGAGAAAAGAACGATATCTATTGGTTTCACGCGTCTCTCAGGTCGAGAGTAGGTGGTCTGGAAGGAGGTATGACATCGTAGGCGTTGCAATAGACATTATACAAAATGTCCTCAAGACTACTAATTATATATATAATTATGACAGGAAGTTTGAATGCATCCATTCTTGCTTTGTAGCTTTCATTTCAAAAGTTACGTCTAGTGGGGTAATTGGGCAATCTTCCTTCAAAACATGAGCAAGGTTCAACGCAGTGAAATAAAATATTATCTTTTGTTGCCATTTCTTAAAGTTTTCTCCCTTAAACTTCTCCGGTTTTTCAGCATGAGGTTTGACAATGTGTGAGCCCATCAGAGCAAAAATAGTAACATTGATAAAGGAGTTTGCAACCATCAGTTCAGAAATTAATTACCTTTAGATTGCTTTGGATATAATATGAATTGAATGCATTAGTAAATTGATTACATCTCAACTGAAAACAAATACACTTGATATATAATATTTAAATTCAAATTAAAATCAGATAATATGATAAAGAATTAGATATGAAAACAATAAAAAACTTGTAAAGAACCTAAAAAAGTTTTTATACTCGAACCGTAATCGAGACACATTGATGATAAGTGTTTTCTTGAAGACAATAATTTACTTACTCGGGATTGCAAGCAGACTACAACTCTGATATGCTTTTTTTTTTTTTTTTGTCATTTTACTATATATATAAATAAGTTGTTTATTTTGATGTATATAAAAAGATACCGATATAGTAAAATGATAAAAAGAAAAAAAAAGTAATTTTACGATTTTACTATATTTCAAAATATTTGATTTTGTTATTTAACACAATAATTTCATTTAATTAATCTATTAAAATGTTATAAGATTGTGATGGGTTATCGAAATAAATTATTTTCATTAACAGATATATTATTTTCATGCATCCTATTTTTGTCTTTTAAGCATGCATACAATCTTAAATCAAACAAACGTGAAAAGAAAAAGAAGAAAAAACATAGGAAAAGTACTTTTTTAGTAAAATATGTACCATTGATCTATGAGTTTTAAAAATATACATTTTTAGTTTTTAAGTTTTCATAGTTTTTGAATTTTTTAAAAATATATTGAAAAGGTTCTCAAATAACTTCATACTTTTGTTTTAAATAATTATATGACATTTAAAATTAGAAAAATAATTTATAAAAACATATTTTCTTCAAAACTATTTTTTATAGCTTTAAATATTATATAATTAATTTTAGAAATCAGTTTTTTTAAAATAATATAACAAATCAATCAAATATTTACAGTGTATAGAACAATTTCGAAATAGAAAAAGTCAATAGGCCTACAATGGAAAATACCAAAAGTGCCTCAATCAATGGACGATTAATTAGCCACTCCGCGCGTAATATATTTAGTACGATCGTTTAGATTTGACTACAAGAGCCCAAATCTAAACGATTTTTTTTCAAAATTCTTTCATACACGATCATTTAGATTTGGATAAACAATCATTTAGATTTGGATACACTATCATTTAGATTTAGCTACACGATCGACCCAAATCTAAACGATTTTTTTCAATATTCTTTGTACACGATTGTTTAAATTTAGCTGATCGTGTACTAATATCCCAACGAATTTTTTATATTTGTTACACAATCTTGAACCAAATAACACTCTAAAAATACAAGATTTATTATTGATAAAACAAAAATCATAATTTCAAAAAATATATAAAAGAAAAATTGCAGAAGAGAAGAAAAACGACGAAAAAAAATGAAAAATTGCAAAAAAAAAGAGAAGAAAGAAGATGGGAGGAAAGGACAAACTTGAACTATTTAAAAAAATAGTCGGTTTCATGAGTTTTTTATTTTTGTTACACCAACCATATTTTTGTGTTTTCTTTTCTTATAATTATGAAAACTAACCTTAAAAAATCAAATAAAAATAATTTTGATGTTTTTTAGATCTATTTTTAAAAACTTTTGAAAACCGTAACTTTTTTAAAGACTCGAAATGTATCTTTTGAAAAAAACTGACCATGTTTGAAGCACCTTTTAATTGTATTTTCAAAAAGAAAAAAAAAAAAAAAGAAACCAAAAATGAATTTCTTTAAAAACTCTCTTTCTTAAAGTCAATCCAAAGTTAACCACCAAAACGGTAGAATAAAACAAGTTGTCGTTGAAGAAGAAACTTGAGGA